>LKNJ01002994.1:0-49617 GCA_002120245.1 Maccullochella peelii | reverse complement strand
GGGGGGTGTCAAGTGTCAATTTCCCATAGGCTGGAGTGAGAACAGAGACATTTCAGAAAGCTGTTGTCACAGAGATCTTCTTCTCAATTTCGAGTCTTTTGGCCAATCAGAATCAAGATAACAGCATCGTCTTCTTTTCCACGGATGTATAAAGACAACTTTTCGCGGTACTACTACAATATATACTAGTTTTGAGGTAAGTGTTGTTTGCTGCCAAGGACCTAATATGCTGTTTAGTTAACTTAACGTTAGATAACTAGTTGCTAAAGTAGCGTTAACTTGCCTTAATCAAATTGAAGCGTGTTGTGATACATTTTCCCTAACGTTACCCCATCAAATCTTTCCCAACCTGTTTATAATGGAAAGCTTGCCAGCTTGTTAGCACGCCAGCTAACGTTAACTTCAGTGAATTGTGTATTACAGCAATACAGTCTATGATTACAACGTTACAGTTCAGAATTAAAATCATTTTGCGAAGTTAAGGCTAACTCCCACTGCGTCCATATTGTTATCCGACTTCAATGTCCGTCATTGTCGTAATTTACGAGGGAAATTAAAACAAAAACATAAGGAAACATCGGCTCTGGCGGATCATTGAACCTTGACGGATGCAGTTGGGGTTAGCCTCAACAAACTTTTATGATCATGAAAAAGGAGGCCATGAAGCCAGCTGATAATATTCGGCAGGAACAAGAGACAAGGCCCAGCGACAAAATAAGTTGCTCAGAGTCAGAGAGAGAAGGATGGAGTTTGACTGCCAGCCATCTACAACTGCTGCAGAGAAAAGGGTGGAAGTGGTAGAGGAGGAAACTGGGGCAAGAAAGAGGCACATAAGCAGCGACAACGAGCACTTGAAAGACTTTTTTTTCTATTTTAGTTGTGTAGTTGGTTAATTGCTTTAAGTCAGTCAGTAGCCGTGTTTCAGTTGAATTGTCAAGTGAATTTTAAGTGAACTTTTGAAGTGAACTTTTGAAATATCGCAAAAAAAGAAAAGCAAATTAGCTGGTTTGGAGCGAATAAACTCGGCTTGTTGCAAAGCGTAGTTTGGTCAGAAGTTGGCGGTACAGGCTACGCTTTACACATGGCTGTAATCTGCCAGTAAACAGAGTCGAAGACGTAGAGGTTGCAAACCGGAAACAAAACGTCGCCTTGGCCATCCAACCCATCTACAGGAGGAAAATGGAGAGAGGGCCTCAGGGATTTGTTTCTATTGGGCAAGGTTGAATTGTTCTTTAATGTCAGCTAGTGTTGGTCATGTTTCATGCTGTCTGGAGATGAAGACAAATTAATGCCGAACGGTTGAGCGGAAACAGCTGATCAGTAATGTGAGTTAAATGTTAGCTATGTCAGAACTTATTCCATAACTCTTTTTCGAGAAAGGTAAAAACCACCTCAAGCAAGTTTTAGCGAATTTCGCAGTTTCCATAGAGTTTTTCTAATGTGATACTTCAAAATGTGCATAAAATGCGTTTATGAAAACACAGCTAGTGACACAGTCCATAAGTTAGTCACTTAGTTAAGAAGTACGTTTGTCGGCTAGGTAGATAACTAGTATATCAGGTATTCGTCTTTACTTAATGAATCATTCATTCTGATTCCGACTCTTCTTTGTCATTATTTTATGATACTCTTCCTAAAACACTTCCTGTTGATGTTTCACAATAAAGAGATTCTGCCTCCTCAACTGCTGGGAGGCTAATAATGTGAAACTGATGGAGGAAGTGTTGATTGCATTTACAGCAAACAGCAGCAACGGCAATTAAATGATTGGATATATAGATATTATTGAATATGGATTATCCAATGTTTCACATAAACAGGATCCTACAGACTCCAGGATCACAACCACAGTAATATACAGCGTGACTGGACTGTACTCAACGTGTCTGCCCTTTTTTATCCTCACTGACACACACACGGACACACACACACACACACACAGACACACAGAGACACACAGCCACTGGTCCATCTGCATGCAGAGTGTTTCTATTGTGCTGATTCAGATGTTCTGCAGACTGGCGGAGCTGTTCACATCTTCATATCTGTGTGCGTGTGTGTGTGCGTGTCTGTGTGTATCAGATGGTAGTAACTGCTGTCAGACCACATGACTAACTAAATTTTAACCCCAACAACAAACAATGACTTTGCCAAAACCAGTCAGCTCCTGCTGCTCTCTCAACTGTGACTCAGTCTGACTGAAACATGAAGTGAGCGTAGAACAGAGCACATCCTCCCGAGAAAACCTCTGTGAATCACTGCTCCATGTTAGAGCTCTCTTTTGTGATGCCATTAAAATACGGAGGTATGTGTGGCGGGGCTGGCAGTGGTAAACATTCAACTAAAGAGAACCGTTTTAACATCTCTTCGTGTCCTCCTCTGTCACCTCAAAGTGCTCAGCTGTGACGGAGTTTAGTCGGGTATCTATGGAAGCTAATTGAATTAAGCAAAAAAAAAACGGCCCTTTTAGTAATTATCACTTTTCATTACGACTCTGCTGATTATGAATGCTGTAACTCAGATTAATTATTAATTAGTTATTAATAATTATGAATAACTCGTATTACTTCCCTAATTTACCTTGTAATTATTCATGCAATCAAATGACTTAATTAAATGACTTGATTTAAAAGCACAAAAAAATAATGTATGCACAAATTACTTCATTTTTGCTTTTTAATGAATGTATTTGTTTAAAAAAAAGAGTAATTTGTTAGTTTTTTGTTTTCTTGTTTCCGTATTGAGACCTGTCAGGCTATTTATCATCAGAGGACACAGGCCGAATGTTTATCCTTTGGTAAATTTCCTTCTGTAGCTTTCAGCTGTAAAACAACAAGTGAGATCGATCTCCCAACTATCTGTCGCTCATGTACATTGCAACCTATTCATTACAATCTAATAGAAACCTATTCAAAACTACTGTACATAACTAACCAGCTGTGATTTGATGATTTTCATGTTCGATTTTCTCTCTGATGAATGTGAATGCAGCAAACGTTGCAGAATGGTCTGGTCTTATTCTAAATGACACACTAACATGTAGGAACAAGTGTCCAGATGGTGGCGCTGTAAAGATTTTCAACATTCAGTCAAAATCAGCTGTTTGTGCTCCCGACGTGTAGACCTACGTGAACAAATAAAAAATGTCAGTTTCTTTTCTGCTGTGAATAAACTGCTAAACGGCAGTATGTTGTCTGTATTAGAGCTGGCAGCTTTAAATTTGTAAACTGTCTTTGTTGTCAGAACAAAGTACTATCTGAACTTACACCACGTAATAGGTAATTCATCTTGCACAGACTTCAGTCTGTCAGACACCAAACTGTCTGAATTTATTATTTATAAATAATATATATATATTTATAGGACGTCTTACTGCAACACAGTGCAAGAAAAAGATTGAAAAAAAAGAATAAAACTGACCACAGAAAGTTGGAAATCAAGTGATGTCATAAGAAATACAGTGGAAATGATGTCATGACAGACATGAGGACATCAGATGATGATAGCAGGTTGTGTTTATCAATGAGCAGTGACGGGGACATCACATGTATCAGCTGTGCGTGCGTGTGTGTGTGTGTGTGTGTGTGTGTGTGTGTTCCTACCTGGCTCTCGAAGCAGCAGCTGAGCCATCGCCTGCGAGCTGCCGGCTGAGTTTTCAGCGACACACTGATAAAATCCTTCGTCTGACTTCACCAAACCCAAAATCTGCAGGTTACTGCCGTCCTGAGTAGCAAACATGAACAACATGTCAATAAAAGCTTTTGAATATACAACCGAGTCTGGCTTAGACCATTATACATACAACGGGGGGAAAAAGCAACACAAAAAAGTATCAGAGGGAGAGGGAATATGTGTGTGTTCCCTCTTTACAGTAGATTATGGGATTACAGATTATGAGTGATATTCAGATGATCAGATTATGATCTTGTCTTTTACACAAACACTGTTTTGATTTAGTATTTCATTCCTATGGCTTTTACTTTGCTGTTTTTTTGGATCAGTCGCAATGAAAGAAACACTTCCTGCAGATGTTTCACATTAAAAGTCTGTGTGTTTGGACCCAATTTATGTAATATGGGGAGGTTTGACCAGTCTACGTGCTTTATTCACGTTAGTATGATTTTATTAAAAAGACAGCAGAATATACTTCTTTAGGGTTCTGCACCACCTCTTAATGTTGGATATAGTCATTTTACACATATTGATTTCTGATTCTGATTTCAACATATTGATCCAGAGTGATTCCAGCTGTTAATAAGATTATTTTATTTACAGTCGCAGACTGACACATGGAGACTCAGAGGAGCATTTTCCACCATTCAAGTGTAAATATAGAGGATATCTGTATGTGTAGAGTTTCTGGGTCGTGTTTGACTCACCACTATCTGGAAGTAATCGCTGGGGATGACTTCCTCGCCGTTCTTCATCCAGCGGACAGTCGGCGGTGGGCTTCCTGTCACAGCACACTCCAGCTCGATGTCGGTGGACTCGTAGGCGTACGTGTTGGTCGGGTAGTTCAGGAACTGAGGAGGCACTGCAGACATACACACAACAACATTTGAACAGCTGAGCACCCCCACGTCTTCGTCCCTGCTGGAGCGTCTGAGTGAATCTCACTGTGAGTGTTGTTGTTCAGGACCCTTATTTATTTCCCCTCAGGACTGTGTTTCACATTGGCAAGTTTCTGATCCGACCTCAGTTAATTACAAACTAATTAACACAATTACAAACTGAGTCCTCAGCTCATTACTGAAGAGCTGGATGTGTTGTCATTACCCTCCGTGGATCATTACACCTTCATCTCCTCATGGTCATTTGACATTTTCAGGTATCTATATTTAAACCTTAGCTAACAGGTTAACACAGCAGCGACAGATTACAGTAGTAATCATGTAGTTTGGTTTTTGGTTGATCATTAGTCCAATGTTCTCAGCACGTTTACATTATTTTACCTTTTAACATATTTTCAGCATCTTCAGCATGTTTGTGAGATTGTATGTATGTTTGAAGGAGTTTCTTTTCGAACTTTCAACAGATTTGAGGCATTTTAGAATGTCTGTTTCTGTAATGTGGCAGGGTTTTTTGTTGTCATCGTTTGCTTATCTTTCTCTTTAATGTTAGAAGCAGATTTTTTGTCTCTTTCGTTTTTTTCTCTCATATTCCCAGTTTTTGACGGTGGCGCGAATAAGTGTATTTCTTAAAAAGGTTCCTTTAAACTTAAAAAACATTTGAAAACCTAAAAATGGGCGTTTTAGACTGAAGCAGGAGTCACATCAGGGAGAGCAGTTTGAGTTGTTGAGATGTGACTGCTACAGGGTCACTACACTGCAAACAGGCAGGAAGGAGGATGAGGAGGGTGAGGAGGGTGAGGTGTTTGAGCTCTGTTGTTGCTGAACGGAGCCTTTTTAAACGGGGCGGCAGCTTGTGACTGTGAGAGCAGAGATGTGAGGCAGAAGCCATTTTGAGCCTCAACAGAGATGAGGACGGAGCCTGAAGGGCCTCGTGTAGCACCGAGCGCCACGGCGACGCTGTCAGCGCTCCAAGACAGCAAACATTCTACCCGCCAGCAAACACACACACACACACACACACACAGGGACGTCCTGTAACTGTCAACAAACAGACACACACATATTCATGATGTCACAGCTCCCTGAACACTGGTAAATATAAATACACACAGAATACGGTACAGAATATTACACCCATATGTGATCGCTGATCGACAAAGGGAAGGAAGGATGGGAGATAGGACGGGAGGAAGATGAGAAGGAAGAAAGAAGTGAGAGGAAGGAAGGAAAGAAGAAAGAAGGGATTAAAGACATGAAAAAAGGAAGGACAAATGCAAGAAGGAAGAGAGAAATAGAGACAGAAGAGTACAAGAGGAAAGAGAGGAAGACAAGATGGAAGGAATGAAAAAGAAAGTGAGAAACAAGAGAGAAAAAAGGAAGAATGGAATACAAAAAAGGAAGAGAAAGAGATAGCAAAGAGAGGATGACAAAAGAGTAAAGGAGGAGAACATGAGAAGAAAGAAGAGAGAAAACAGGAAGAAAGATGAGAGGAAAAGTGAAAGAGAATAAGGAAGAAAGAAAGAGAAAGGATAGGTGGATGGGGAAATAGAGAGAATAGGGTAAGAGATGGATGAAATAAGGACAATAAATGGAAAGAGAGAAAGAGGAAAGGTAGAAAGATAGTAGAGGAGGTGAGTTGCATGTGTCTCCCATCGATACATCATTATGTGGAGGTGTAACTTTATCACTGCAGTAATGCTCTAATTAAGAGCTAACGATTTCCTTTAAACTCTGAGCTGCTGCAGCTTCACCACCAACACAAACAACACAGACTGCTCCACGAGTCCAGGAATTAGTCTGAGACACTAAACACCAGAGACTAGGGAGAACAGATCTGAACCAATCACGATCCTCCGCAGCTGAGTGTTGTCCACTAGTTGCAGTTCCAAGAAAAAACCCAGACGTCTCTCTACAAATACAAAGTCAAACCTGTTTTTACACAACAAGCTCAGCTGTGTCCCTGTTCCACACTAATAGTATACCGTATGTTTGATTTGGCTAATTGTCAAACCAATGTTCATTATTGTTTCATGTTAACAGGAAATGATGTGTGTGCCATCATACATCAATGAAACTCACTGCCAATCTTTAAATTAAAATCTCTGCCTTTGACTGACTGGCTTCTCTGCTTTGCTGCACCTTTATTTCCTTTGTTCCATTTGGGGCAACTTACAGCGTATTACTGCACTGCACTGTAACTGTATTTTATTTCACTTCATCGCATTTTTAAAATCTCATTACATTCTCTCTGAATTGATTTTATTGTGTTTTTTATTGCTTATTGTTCTGAATGCCATTCTGATGCTGTTCTTTGCCTCTGTGAAGCACTCTGACACACACCTGTGTGTTTGAAATGTGCTCTATAAATAAAGCTGCCTTGCCGATGGAAGATTTGCCTGATTCTGGATTCTAAAGGTTTGCTGTTGTTCTCATCAGTAGGGCCAATCAGAGGCTCTGTGGGCGTGGCTGAGGCTGTTATCCCATGTTGATAACACCCCCCCCATGGGTTCTACCTGAAGACAGCAGGATTTCCCTGTAATGATAGCTAACTCAACATCAACATACAATCATTTCTACCGTGTCAAAAAGTAGTCAAACAAATACTGATGTGGAAATGTGGAGTTTGAACAGATTGCTACATTAAGTGAATGGATTATTAATAAACCGAACAAGCAGATTAATAAAGTGTAATCTGGGTAAAAAGGTGTGCTCAGGCAAGTTGCCTTCATGGGAGCGATAGAGGCCAGGGTGTGCTTGTGTGTCATCCAACCCATGGGTGAATTACCAAATGGGCCTGCTGGGCCCGGGCCCAAGGGCTCAGGGGGTCTCTGTGTGAAGTCGCTGTTATTAACTTTGCATTTTTTGCCACATAGTCAAAGGATTTAGTCATTCATTTCAATAACAGAGTCCTAAAAGTCCTTTTGAAAAACTGAAGGAAGATTCACTTTGAAGATGTCACAAGAAACCATCATGATACATGTTAAGTGAGTTAACTCTGTGCGGAGAAATCCAAAAAGAAAGTGCAAAACAGCATTAGAAGCTCTGTCTATAAACCTGCAGCGCCATACAGTGGATTTTCTGAGAGTGCTGACTGTTGAAGAATGCTCTTTAAAATATTATGCATGCCAGTAGTTGTATGTTTCAAAATAGTAATGGATATCCACTCTCCAAAACTGGCTCTTTGCACGTTATGGAGCCAATCAAAACCATTCTGAAAGGTGGTCATTTGTTGACTGTTTACCTGTGGCCTTCTTTAGTCACACACAAGGTGATAATCAGTTTTGATAATACAGATTATCTCTAATCTATTTCATATATTTAAAAAATCTCAACAGTTTTACTTTACATGACTGTCAAAAAGCCCTTTAAAGTTAGAAAAAGATGAAAAGGAAAGCTGTGTGTTCAACAGTCACCCTTGTTACTATGGAAGACCACTGCTCCGACCACTGCGACCAATTACCCAGAAGCCTTTGTTGTGTTGGGGAATCCCCCGAGCGTCTGCTGATTGTCTGGATGTTTTGGATATTTTTTCTGCAGAGCTGTGAGTTTAACACTGATTACCTGGTCATCTGTGGAGATGTGTTAACAAAAGCCTGTGTTTCCAGGCGGCTCTTTGTGATATGGACGACAACAGACAGGACGCTGCGTTAATACCATTCTACTTCCTGCTGGAAACAGCTGAGAGCAGCCATTCATATGGTAATGAGACGCATCAACAACCAGCTGACCTCCAGCAGACACAGACTCCTCATTGTCTGGACGCACACTCTCACCTGGATCATCATTATTTATAACATTCAGCCAAATATTAAAAAAGTTCATGCAATCTGATAATACCAACACCATTTTAAAACAATGAGGAAAGAATGTGTTGTTGTGATCTCACTATCTGTCACACACACACACACACACACACACACACACACACACTCATACACACACACTCAGTATCAGTGAAGCTGCCTCTCTATAGCTGCACAGTAATAACTTCCACTCAGCATTCAAATGGAAATCAGCTCCATCGTTCATTTCAATGAACATCTGCTGTGTGTGTGTGTGTGTGTGTGTGTGTGTGTGTGTTATTATAGTACCCAGTGAAGGACATTCACACACACACATACACACACTCACACACACACAGCTACAGCTTTAGATACACACACACGCTCACTCAGTCTGAGTTAAACTCTATCCGTGCAGAAGACTCGTTAGCAGCCTCTTTATATCTGCACTTAAACGGCAATTATCTGTAATTCTGTGCATCCATGGAGGCTCACTGCGTGCACACACACACACACACACACACACACATTCACTCTGTGGGCATAATGTCTGAAATAGTTAACGGGTTGTAACGTCACAATCATTCAGAGTGAAGGGTTAACATTGCTGTTAGATGAGCTTCAGAAGGCTGGATGCTCAGCCCAAACTGCTGAAAGACATTCTTCCATCATTGCTGACATTACATTTATGTGATGTCTGCGTACCACGTCTTGCATAATGTGTTTCTTATGAAAAAAAGACTTCTTCTTTCTCCAGCAATCTAATATATTTGGCCTTAACATGATCTGGTTGCCCTTCTCAGTGCTTAACAGGGTACTGAAAGGGTCACTGCAGTGATTTAGTATTGTTCCAAGGGGAACTCACAAGAGATAGATTAAAAAAGAATGATGAAAATCAAGCAACAGAGGCCAAAATATACTTAATATTGTGTATGGGTCAAGCTCCAGAAATTATCCTACATTTCCCACAATGCAATGCAGAGCATCATTTCACTTGACCCTCCCTGCCTGTTAAACACCCACGTCTTTCAAACTCCACAAGCCCAGTTTGCAATGCAGACTTTCCCTTAGAAATGTATAGTGTCAAAGCCCAAGGTGACATGACCTTGATGACATCACTATGACATCATCAGGGTTCTTTTGACTTGACAAAGCTGTATTCACAGGCTGAGTGGTCCTCCTTATGATGACGAAATGAGTGGAGGGCCCCTTTAATATATTGTATTAAAATATTCTATATGAAATATTATTTCAAATAAAGATATTAAATTCATGATTAAACACATGAAATGCATATTTTTCTGTGTATAACATAGACATAAATGTGCGAAATGACAAATCGATAAGGTATTAGGCCTCCAATATGTTATCAATTTTGTGACTGGAAGGGGTTTATCTCGAGCCATAAGCAAATGGTCCAATGCAAGCAAAAAGCAATCTGTCTGCCATTTATCTTCAGAATCGACTGTTTCATCTAGTAACACAGCTGACGATACTGATACAACTTCCATCCAATACTTTACTCAAAGAAAATAGTAGATGCCACATAGATAAAAGTAACACCACAATGTAAAATTGCTCCATTACAGATTCAAAGTTTTACTTCAGCAGAAGTGTTAGGGTATTGTCAGCCAAATGTAATTAAAGTATCAAAACTAAAATCAGTTATGCAGAATGAGCCCTGTCAGTGTTATATTGTTGGATCATTATTTTCGATGCATTAACATGTAAGCAGCATTTTATTGTTGTAACTGGCCGAAGTAATCCTACTTATTTCATATACCAGTAACTCCAGGTATCTGATAAATGTAGTTTTGTAGTGTATTAGAAGTATATCAGACTTACTTTCCAGAACCACACGCAGTAGACTGCCTGAACTGGTGGTGAACATGTGATACCCACAGGCTGTTTATGCAGTGTCTACTGCATGTAAAACCAATTTATTCAGTTTTGTGCAGGCGAGAAAACTAGAAAATTCTATTTCTCCTCGCCTATTTTGTACTAAAGGTGACACTGAAAGAAATCATTTCTATCCAACTGAGGCCCTTTGCTTCTTTCCTTCATGTCTCAGCAGAGTCAGAGTGAAGACATTCGTTTCAGCACTAACAGGGGACATTCATTTCATCGACACAACTACTAAGGGAGCACAGAACAAATCTGAACAGTAATCAATCTGCAGATCAACATCTAGAAGTAGGAATGATCAATTTCTTTTATTTCTGCTCAGTTACAGTGAAGGGGCTTCAACTGCTTTTGGCCACCACATCCCCCAGCATCGACCAGGCCTGCGAGCCCCTGCCTGGGGTTTGGTTTCTTTTTTATTCCATTTTCTGGTCGCTAACTTGTGTGAGTGTGTCTGGGCCCACAAGGGTCATTTAAAGAAAAAATATATAACAAAAGGTTTTTGTGTGTGTGTGTGTGTGTACATTTTATTTTATTAATATTTTTTTTAATATTTAGTTGAGGGGGGGGGTGGCTACATACAGGTGACTCCAGCCCTCTCAATGTGTTTTACCTAGCCTCTATTTGTTTGGGCTTTTATTTGAGACCATGCCATTATTTGTTCACTGCATTTACTACTTGCACCACTGTTATTAACACTGATGAAAACTTCTCTGACTGATGGTTCTCTGTGTTTTAAGGGTTTCTTCCTTGACTGCAGCTGACAGCAGGAAGACTAACTTAGAATCATCAGAGTCATCGGTGCAGGTTGACACAGCGAATATGCATAATGTCTAATTAGCTCGGCACGGCCCTTGTTGTCCGACAGCCCTGACCCAAATCCTGACAGATCAGTACAGCTGTGTTCCTGCTGAGAGACGCAGCCGGGCCGAGACACCCACGGCCGACCTCACCTGTCCGTCCCAGCTGGAGCTGTCGGTCGGACGAAAAGATGAAGCGGGCGTGAAGGTAATCGCTGCAGACAAAAAGGCAAGAAGGAGGAGGGAGGACGCTGACAAGCTGTGACATCATCGCGAGGAAGAAACCAACACACTGAGAGAGAACAGTACAAGGTCAAAGGTCAAACCCGCTGCTGAGTGTAGATACAAACTGCAGCCTGAAGCATGACGGTTAAAGTGTAGGAGGACAGAAAGAGAACAACAGATTGTGCTAAAACTGTAGAACCCAACAGAATAACTTCCAATTGTAAAATCACCTCCAACCAGCAGTGAGAACTATTTTACATAATATCAATTCCCAAACAAAAGAACACACAGGTGGTGGATTAAGGACAGCAAAGAGAACCAAACAGAGGACGATATGATCGGCGAGAAGGAACGGGAATCTCCCAAGATTCATCACAAACATCGAAGCAATCTGCAGAGAGATGACAGCAGATGGTAAACATGAACAGATGTCTGGAACTGATATCTTTTCATGAGACGTGTGTGCTTTGCAGGACAAGCTGAGGAAGACGTTTCTCCACAAGGTCACACGTGGTGAGTGACATTCAGTTGTTGACTTTAAGCTCAAGCGGAGCATGCTGGGTAGTAAACGTAGAGTGGGTCAGTCCTGTCAGGGTCAGGTCACGCTGAAAGTCACCATAAGTCCTTTTTCTTTAGCCCTCTGTGACGTGATTGAGGTAAAATCCTGGATTACAAAGCTTAAGAGACAAAGGCAGGTCAAGTTGATTTGATTCGTCTGCGGGCGCATTAAAAACCTGCCATCAGGCAGAAGAAATGAGCATCAGCAGCACACTGGACAGACTGAGACGGATTAAACAGTAACAGAACCTACGTGACCAAACAGCCGGCGGCGCTTTAATCTGTAACACCGAACAGTTCATACAGAGATGCTGATTATCTGACGGAGATGGGGTTCGAGTACTGAGAGCAGAGATCTTCAGCAGAGTTGCATCATGTAACCTGGAGTTATGGTGGAATATATTTGGGGAATCGTGTATTTGTATCCAGGAGATTCATCAACCAATATATCAAACTTTGTACCCCCAATTAAATTTGACAAGGCATCATCAGAGCCTTCCAAATGCACAGCGAACACAGCAACTGTGCTTGGCTTGCAAGTGCTCTCCCAGGCTTTGGGTGTGTTCTGACGATCTGGGTTTCACTCCCTCTCTCAGTCACTTTCCTCTCTAAAATGGGACCTGCTGTTGATTTGTCACCTAACGGTGTCACTGTTAACCAACCAGAATGTTTGGTAAAGGGGTTGGAGCCTGATGTGTCAGACTGATTTCATATGGACTGTGTGCCAGGTCCTTACCCAGAGGATCCAACCACCCACCAATTCACTTGGTAACTTGGTAACCCCCAATGTATGACTGAAGATTTCCAGCCTTGTCACCAGACAACGTCATTATTGGCCAATTCTGCAAAACTCCAGATGACGTTCAATGGCAACGTATTTTTACGCTCAATGCCAATGTGTTTAAAATTCTCACTTTCTGTAATATCTAATTAATGGTAGGTCTGTGACGGGACGTGAACTCTGGTCTCCTGCATGAAAGTTGGAACGTACTACATCACATTCCTACTTTTTGGATTTATACTGGAGTTTATTGAAAGTGGTCTACAGGTATGAGCTTAGCTTCTTAAAACATATACCATGCACCAAATCTGCAACCTTAATGAATCAAATCAGCATGAAAAAAGAAAGAAAGACGTAAACAGTCTAAATAAAAGCTGTGTAACTGATAGTGATGAATAACGGAAATGGAATTGGGGGGTTTCAACAGGCTTTGATGTCTTTGATGAAAAATGGCAAAGCTACTGACAAAAATACGAAAAGCTGTGACTTGAGCTTGTCAGTTCTGCGTCTCTGGTCAAGTTACACAAGGTTTTCAGCACCAGGCTTCAGTTTCAAATACCTGTGCAACACAATGGATGGATGGATGGATGGATAGATAGATAGATAGATAGATAGGAACTTAATATGTCAAAGTGACACCAAACAGAGCCAACTGTGACTCAGTTTTCCCCCACAGGCACCAAAAAGTTTCCTTTCATCTAATCAAATTAAATGTCCATTTACTGTATAAAATCACCATTTGTAACTTCAACCTACTTAAGGAAGAAAATGTGGAGGGAAGGAAGGATGAGTAGAGGAACAGGAAAGAGAGGAAAGAAGAACAAAGAAAGAAAGGATGGAGGAATTTGGGGAAGCTAACTGCTATCTGTGTGTTCTTTTCTTTTTCTACACCTGGTCAATGAAACCACATCAATCACGCACAGAGATGAAACTGAAAAAAATGAATTTAATCTGGTAGAATCATTACTGTGAGGAGAACACAGCGCTAACTTTTATATATAGCACTGCACTTACTGATGTGTAGTTAGCTTTCAGAGATATCCATGCCTCTGTTCCCTCCAACTCCCCATGATACTACAGATTAAATTGAAGTTATTTTTGTATGAAAGACAGTTTCCAGGACGCCGTGTTTGTATCCAACATGGAGCCAAAATACTCCAAAATATCTGAGAGTGATGAGCAGTTTTTACTCTTTATTCATACTGATTGGCTGAAAACGTCCTGGTCTTGGCTGGACTGGTGAACATACTGACAGACTTAAATCGTCCCTCTGTATTAGTGAAGACTTCCCTCTCTCTACAGGAGCTCTGTGACCCCGCCCCCTCTCTCTCCTCTCTCTCTTTCATGTCTTTCAGTCTTTTTGGGCGAACGGCAGCAGGCCGGCCGGCGGCTCAGCGGGGGAGGTTGGCAGCTTGTTAAATGTTTTCTAAAACACCCACAGTAATTCACAGAGCCTGTAATTAATCAGGAGAGGAACCCTGCGGGCCACAGCCAGGAAAGTGTGTGTGTGTGTGTGTGTGTGTGTGTGTGTCGTCTTTCCTAGAGAGGGACTTCATGATTCCACAGCGAAGTGAGACAATCACCACAGACCACAGAGACTAAACAAATCTGTGTTTTACTGCTGTGTTAGTCTCTGTATGTGTGTGTGTGTGTGTTTAGTGATTTAGCAGTGTGTGTCTGATTGATTGCAGTGAAATTGTAGCTGCATTAGCAATGTTTCATCTAACACCAAACCCCTCTTATTTTAAAGACAAGCATCTAACACTTCAGTTCAGAATTGGTTGCGCCGCAGGAGAGACTCAACAGTGTCAAAGGGTTTCCCTGAATTCTTCACTGAATACATGACTGTATTCAGGGTAACAAGGAGGGGAGCCTGTATTTCAGATGTCACAGGTTGGAGTAACTGGACTACACCTGCAAGTTAAATACTCTGATGTCATAAATGTACACACGACAGTCTGGTTAAGGTTAACTTGGGAAAGAACACTTTACAGCTCTTTTGACGCACCAAATATAAGCTACAGTACAACTGGTACATGTGAATCTCTGGAGGACACAAACACCTTTAAATGTCAGCAAATTGAAAGGAGATCAGAGGAAGTTTGAATGTCGGCTGATCCTGGGATCTGCCTTAAGGGGTAATTCCCGTATTTTTAAACCTGGGCCCTATTTTTACATATTTTGGGGTCTAAATGACTAATAGTTACAAAAAGTATCTCCTCCACAGGCAGCTGAGAACAGGCTGCAACGTAATCCTTGTGGGCAACTGCACCCGTCAAAATCCGTCCGTTAAAAGAGCTTGTTTTTGCCACTGACAGGCTCAGACTGTTATTCTAAGTGTCTGACAGCATTATGGAAAGGATCCCTACAGAGACAGACTGTTTGTTAA
Source organism: Maccullochella peelii (assembly GCA_002120245.1). Lineage (NCBI taxonomy): Eukaryota > Metazoa > Chordata > Actinopteri > Centrarchiformes > Percichthyidae > Maccullochella > Maccullochella peelii. The sequence goes on along the minus strand of LKNJ01002994.1, from coordinate 34,609 downwards.
AGAGTAAGATCCTTTTTGTTTAACCAGAAACAGAAGTCTGAAATCTCACGAGAGGTTGAGTTGTTGCAGGAAGATGACAGTGAGTGTCAGTGTGTCAGATAGATATTTAATCAACATTTAGGCAAATATAAATGTCAGATTGGACGTGAAATAAGCAGATACGCAATATGAACGGATTTGGATCTGGATTGGGGACATCCCTAGCCTCAACATTTAAAAATAACATCACTATGACACTACGTTAACAATGCTTTAACTTTAACAACATCTTCACAATACATTATAACAACACCTGTATGAGAAGATTATAAAGGTACCATAACAACACTACAGCAACACTATCACCTCTACAATAACACTGTAACAACACTATAACTGCACTGTAACAGTGTTTGTCAGCAGTTGGTCGTGTGGTGTTGTTCTCTGAGCTGCTGTATGGGGTCAGCCCTGTGACTCTCTGGTTACAGGACAGTCTCTCGTCCACCCTGTATAATTTTCGACATCAGCATCCAGCACTACCACCAGCAGCCGGCGCTGACAGGAGCACTGAATATGACTGATAGCTGCAGCACTGCTCTGCTTCTCACTGCTTTCATTAAGCTGCTAACAGGAACCGGCTAATGAGCCGGGCTGCACTCATTATTATGGGAAACAACACGCACATTCGTTATCCTAATCATCTAATCATGGTCACTGCCCTGTGGAGTCAGAACACACACATCTCCATACATCACCACACTGTGGATATTCATCACCATCTAACTGCCTCCATTTGGAAAAACAAAGTGTAACGAGGCATCATATTTCTTCTTTATTAGTTGAATGTAAATGCAAGACGAAGACTGGAGTAGTGAGCTGTCCAGCAACAGCCAACTTTTCCATCATTCTTTTCATTTTATCTGTAGGGTTTGTATGTTTACTGAGACATTGCACAGTAATAAACACTGGTGAACTCTTTTTGCATGTCCTCAGTGGACCTTTGGCATCATTAAATTAGACTTTTTTTTTGACATAACTGGGATTTAATTCCAAAATGACTTACATGACTTCATTCACTTACATAGCTCTTGAGTTACAAAAACATCTTTTCACCCTGTTGACAGTATCATACACCATCAACATTCAAATAAGAGCCCTATCAGTTGCTCTTTTTACACACTCTCTTCTCATTCTCTCATTATTTCCATTCGCTTCTACATTACCGTTTTTTTGATCACTATTAAGCTACCGCCAATGAAACTCAACACTTCCTGTAGATGTCTCACATTAAAAGTCTACCAGAAAAGGGCGTGGTTATGCCCTGTGAGCCGCTGGGGGGCTTTTAATGTGAAACATCTATACAGGAACTGCAACTGAGGCAAAGTAGAAGGTAATGAAAATAATTGAAATGAAAAGAGTATTTGTGAAAAAGAGAAAGAGAGAGTAGCAGAGTTGTTGTACTGAAACTTTTCACATTTCCTGTGAGTATGTGTATCTATATGTTTGTTGTTCCTACACAAAAGTCAGAGCAAGAGAGACAGAGAGAGAGACAGGCAGGCAGAGATAACAGGCAGACAGATTCACTGCAGGCTCGTCATGATAAGAGAAAGCTCAGTGTAAATCCTTGTCTGCTGCAGCCCTGAAATGTTTTATCAAAGCCCAGTTAATGGGAGGAAATGACAGAAAAACAGATTGAAAAAAATGAAGTGTAGAAAATCTACAGCATCAGTTTCTGTGTGTTTATCATGACTCAGAAGGATAATCCTGATCACGTCAGATTTCTTTCAGTTAATTTCCTTTCTTCCTTCCTTTTTCTCCTCTCTTTCCCTCCTGCCTTCCTTACTTTCTTTCTTCCTTCTAGCCATTTCATCGTCTTTCCTTTCTTTTCTGTAAGCACGGGCACATGCTGACTAGATTTGCACCACTCGCTCACTGATTGGACTTTAGAAAAAGGCTGGTGTGTTGGGTGGTGCTGGAGGAGACAGCATACTCACTCTGGATAGAGTCTGAGCTCAGTGTGTGGTCAGATAAATAATGTTTGAGAGTTATTAGAATTGAATGGGGATATAATGTGGACGTAGCAGTTATATACAGTTTTTAAAATGCTTTAACTTGTGTTTGTTTCAATGTTTCAGTCCTGTAATGGCGTTTTGGTTTGGTTATTAGGTTTATGTTTGTGTTTAGTTTGTCCGCCCAGCTCAGCATGGCCTGAAAAATGGATGTTGTGAGGGTGGACTAACGAGCCCCTGTTAATACTCGCTCTGCGGATTGACACATCCTGTACCGCCTGTGCGTTCTACGGGCGTCAAATAATGCGCCGCTAGACGACGGAAATGTGTGTTGCACTTAAGTCTTTTTTTGTTGTTTGTGTCACTTCCCTATTTCCAAAGCCATTATGGGTGATCCATAGTCAAAACCCTAAGAGAGACAAGGATCGATAAAAAGGGGGTATGGTACTGTAGAGACAAGGGAGATTTTTAAATGATCTTCCCTTCTGAGATATATTGTGAAATTACAGTTTTGAGGAACACAGAATACACGCATATATATATGTACATGTAGCGCAGCTGTTGACAGCAGAGTGTAAACAGAATATGGATGTGATGTGAACACAGAGACAGAGACCCTTAGAGGGGACGCTGAGACAAAGACATGAAAGGACGGAGACGAGCAGAGCGGCCCAGCTGGAAGGAAAATGGAAACACCGGAAGGTTAATTTGCAGATTTCCTCCTGAGAGTCAAACAAACAACAGCTGCTTCTGTTTGATTTCAACTCTCTGCTTGCAGAAAGAATACAGTTGTTTGGTTCATTAAAGGTAAAAAACAAGAATCCGACGCAGTTGTTTTCGTCTGATAAGCTCTGTATTCAAAGTCCTGTGTGTCAATTTGGGAGTGACAAGGAGCCCACAAAGCCCTGGGAGAAGATATTTTTTACCTTGTGTGCACAAGATAATAACTTGTCGAGCTCTTCATATGACTTTACAGTTCTTCTGTTACCACAGGAATACATGAAATAATGAATCAGGTTCATCTGTTCATCAATTTAAGAGACCCAAACAGACGTTTCTTCATATCATCTCTCAACAAATCAGGGCCGGATTTCACCTGCTATATTAGGGTGGGCTGGTCGAAATAATAGGTAACTAACTTGGGCGGTAGGTAGCCCAGAGAGGTTAGAGAAACAGACTAGTAGAAGGTTGCCAGTTTGAATGGTTTGGTTGGGGTTAAAATAATGTCAAATTATAAGTTTCACATGGGACTCAAACTGCAGGAAAGTCCGGCGTATGATCCACTGACTTTCTGGCAGAATGTTTTCTGCCTTCGAGACAAACTTCTCTTCGATTTTTCACGAGCAGTTGAACCGTGTGTGTGCTTTTTCTTGCTTTGCCTTGCCCTCTGTGTGTGCAATCTGAGCCATCGGAGTTCATGTTTGTGTACTGTACAGAGAGACTGTACAGCGGACAGGTCTGCTTCAGAGCTTTTTGTTTGTGTTTGAACACGACGAGAAGAGGGGGTGGGCAGCAGGCGACTTTGGAGGCGGGCTGTAGGCAACCCACCCAATCAGAAGTTACAAACGGTACTGGTATTTTCTGTGCTATTTTTCCATTGGACGAACATATATTTTTTCGTAACTTTTGATTGGATGGGAAAGACGCACGTTTGCGTGGACTGAGCCCACCCCTGCCCATAGCCACCGCCGGCCCTGCCTCTCGGTCATTTTTGAATGAAGCCAGTCCGACAACACAGCGGGGGTGCCAATGCAGAGGGTTCGTCCAGAACACAACACAACATCATATGGAAAGATGCAGTGTTGGCCAATCAAATCTGTGCAAGCGCACATTCCTGGTAGATGACTTTGTAACATGAACGCTGTATTTCTCCTGTTTACCTCGCAATCTTTAGACACAACTAAAGATGAAATAATTGCCGCTGTGATAACTTCCAAGACTTGTAAAACCCAGTCTGACAAGCCTTCAAACTCATGACTCTATTACTCAATCTGGACTTCCTGGATCCTGGTTCATGTGGTATCTGAAGCCATACAACAGCACCAACATAAGCCCTTGCGTTGGGAATCTGAAGGCTTTCTCTGGCTGAGCCGGCTGACGTCCTGCTGACTCCTCACAAACATGGATGGCACAAAAATAATGTGCTGTTACGGTTCTTTGAGAGTGTGGACCTAATGGATTAAACCTCGGAGTCATGTCGGACTGTTTGTGACACAGATTAATTCACTGTTACTGTCAGTGAGAAAAAAAGACATTTTTGGGCCAGTGGGCGAAATATGACCAGTGACCCAATTCTGAGTGTGGTTAGGCTTAAAATCTTTCTATTTAAGATAAGAATTAGAATCTTAAAATTAGTCATTGTGCATGTATAACTGTGAAAATGTGCCATAAACAAAGTTTGAGAAAGCGGTAAACAGTTCAGGCTTGGTCAACAACATTTTCAAATACTAGCTCACATAAGGTGCATGATCATCAACAAAGAACAATATAAAGGCTATCAGAAAGTCACAAATGAATAAAATGTAGATAGATAGAAGATAAAATGTTGTTTGAGCTTTCCTAAAAGTTTGTAGGGACATATCTATTTCATCCCTGCATACATCTCCACCTGTGCTGTATACATTTTTAAAGTATTAAACTTTATAATGCAAGTCTATGGGAGGAATTCTCTGAGTTGGAACCTTTCTAACTTTGAGACTCAACTGGACAGGCAGCCCTCATCCTACAGATCCCATTCAAATTTTAAAATGTTGACAAAATTAAATTAAATTTTTAAAGTCAATTCATTTTGTGTTGTGATGTCTTTTGTACTTTTGACTCAATTTAAGTTCAAAGTGAGGGCTTTTACAGCAGTTTTCAGATCTCAACAGTGTGTCATGTGATCAAGCAGAGTGGAGAGCAGAGATGTTTTACACTAGAAAAACAATTCTGAAAACGCTCTCAGTCCCACAGTTTTAACTCCTCAAGCTCATATTGTACCTTAAAATGTTGCCACAAGCCTCTTCTCTCTCACAATGTCGATACATTTCCAATAGGACCTGTAGTTTCTGAGGTCTAAACAGTAATTGATAGGGAAAGTGCTGTCATGCTCTCATTGACTGCAGTACAATCTGCAGGAGCTCTGTCTCCTCCCACTCCTGTATTTTAAACTTAGATTCTCTCTTCCTTCAAACACTTTGTACACACACTACACATCCTCACGTTCTGCAAGACCTCCTGAAACTAATAATGTTCAAATTTCTGACCTAGAAGCTTCGTTTTAGACAAATCAATTTTTCCTCAACAAAATGTGATTTTCTGCTCTGGCTCTCTGGCTGAGCCCTGGTAAAAGTCAGCGTCTCTGTAAGATCGCAAGGTGGATCGGTGTTCGATACCGACTCAGTCCTCCGTATATAAAGCTGCTATTGCGTATAAACTTGTTTTTATATGTTTATCTGCTGTTAGTATAACTGCTGCCGTGTTCAGTGGAGCAGTCTTACTTCAAACCCTCAGCGGACTTTAATTGTTTGATTGATTACAACTGCAGCACTTTCTAATTGGTGTGTCACTATTAAGATCTTTTCAAAAGTAGCAATGATTTCAAGTGCAGCACTACTACTATTACTACTTTTTCAAAACTTGCTGCAGCAGCAAACAGCTTCCAGCTCTCACACGCATTTTCTTCAGGAAATGCCAATTCTAGTTTGGGATGATATCCTGTCGATACCCTGATCATTTCTACCCTCATGATAAATTAAGCATTTCTACCATGTTTTACCATGCAGAAATGATTTTATTTTGAATATGTGATTTTCTGGCTCATGGACACAAAAGGGGGCTTTTGTTATGGGGTTAATGTGTTTTTTGCAGCATAAAAGCAACAGTGCTATAGAAAAATAGCCTGATAGGATGTTAACACTTATCTTAACATGATCGTTTCATGGTAAAATTTGCTGGTATTTTGTTATTTGTTATGGAAATCCAATAATATTACAGCAAAAATATATTTGATGGTCTAACCAAACCAATCAAACCAGCTTCAGCATGAATCCACCAGCAGCTGAGGAGCAGTCAAACAATAAATACAACATATTTTATTCATGAAAACCTCCTGAAGCAAACAGACGGCTCCGATTTCATATTTCATGACTGCATTTGATTCTGGATGTGATTCTCTGTCCCTCAGAGTGTCTGCAGACAGGAGGAGGAATGTGGACGGTTTTTATTCCAGTTTATTTATTTTTATTGTTTTGGGGATGTCAGGCTGTTAACAGTTTCCAGTCAGGATTTTTTTTATCCATTCCCTCGGGAGCTTTGAGAAGTGACATGGCTTCATTCTTTTATTTTCCACACAACCCTGAGCACTGAAGGTGTGTGTGTGTGTGTGTGTGTTCTTGTACTTCTACTTGTGTGAGGACCTGTGAGTTTGGAGAGTGAGGACATTTAGTCCAGTCCCTGTTTATGGTATAAGATGGTTTTAGGGTTGGTGTTAGAATTAGATTAAGGTGGAGGTGTCCCCTTTGCCCAGTGTTTTAAGAAGCCACCCATGTAATCGCCACATCCCTGATTCAAGTATGGTGGGGGATCTTTGTTGTATGTCTCCCCCTCTCTTCTCTCTCTCCCCTCATTTCCTGTCACCTCTCTACTGTCACTTTCAAAATAAAGGCAAAAATGCCCCAAAGATACTTGTGTGTTGGCTCACCCAGTACACTCAGCTCTGTGTGTGCAGTGATGTTGTGGTTCTTGTTGGTGGCTGCACAGCTGTAGCTGCCAGAGTCGTCGTCAGTGACACTCCTGATGATCAGATTACTGCCCGCCAGCAGAGAGTACTTCTTATTCCTACAGAGGAAGGACGAGTGAGGAAGTTTTCCTTTTGCACATTTATCAGTTGATAACTTACATAAAAAAAGCTTTTTAAAGTTAGATTTCATGCTCAAAGGATAAGTCTGGTTCATTTTTCTCATTGTCAACAAATCCTGTGAAAAGACCAAAACCAACAATGTGTCAGTCTGCCCATGAGTACTTCCCTACCTTGTCTAAGCCCATTGGTTACTACTGAAGATGTAAATCTTAAAAAGGTCTCACACATACATACTGTAGATTCAGGTTTTAAAAAGGCTCAATAATTTACTCAAACAGCTGCTCACTGTAATTTTTATGAAACAAACAGGGGCAAATAGTGCATTTGTTGGGGACTATTTTCAGCGGTGGATTAATACATGTTTGTTTTTTTTATGGCTCAGAGGAAGAAGATACATCAGGCTGTGACACACACACAGTACTTGTTAGTAGATACATTCACTGTTGGTTTGACTCTGCACATGGAATGTGTTGACAATTAGAAGAATATAATATATAATCACTAGAGTTATACTAATGACTGGGCCATACCCTTAGTAGATGCATGCATTGTCTTAGGCTAGTGTGTGATATAAACACATTCAAACAGACAGACCAGCTCTGGATCAGTTCCTCTCCTCTCCTCCACTGGATGCTCGGGGTTGGGTATCCAGAGGCAGAACATTCCAGCACAGCGTCGGTTCCCAGCAGAGCCGTTAATCTGGATGGACGCTGAAGGAACTGGAGGTTCCTGCTCACCCCGGGCTCTGAAAGAGAGAGAGAGGGGAGGGGTGTAAAAAGATGAAACATGGTCCATATTATACTATGGATTATAGAAGCAAGTGGACACCTGGACATTGCACTAGTATGTGATAACTGAACATGTAATTCCAAAGCCATGTGCTGCTCTAACAGCCTCCACTGTGAACTGATTTCTTTCTTTCCACCACATGCTGGACCTGGCTGCAGGGATTTGCTCCTGTGCAGACACAAGAGTGTTAGTGAGGTCCAGAGGTGTTGGATGGGGTTTAGGAAAACCACTTCTTTATGGAGCTGGCTTTGTGCACGGGGGCATTGTCATGTCAATATAAGAAGGGGCCTTTCCCAAAGTGCTGGCAAAAAGATGAAGAATAGTGAAGCACACTGTTGTCTAAAATAGTAATGTGTGCTGTAGCTTCTGTTTCCATAAATGTGTCACGACGAGATGTTTCAGTCTTTTCTTGTGCACCTAGTGAGGTGTAATCCCAGCAGGCAGCCATTCAAAGCATGGGCTTTGAAAGGTATGTAAAGTATCAGAGGTCAGGAAATGAAATAAATTAATCAATAAATAAAAACAACACCTGATTTGCCCCTTGGGTAATTAGCATATAAGCCACTGCAAACTGTAAACCGCCCATTTAAAAGACAGATCATTTTGGTGTATTTTTGATAGCCTGGTGAGGACAGTTGATGAAAGAGATGGACAGCTAATCAATATATCTATATGCGCACTAGACATCACATCACAACAAGGACGAGCACCACAAACACAACAACAGCAGCAACCATTTTACTATTGCATCCATATGGAGCAGGTTAACCAATGCTTTGGCTCTGAAAAGGTGATTGTAAAGAAACCAAACAGTGAGGGTCCAAAGTTTGATCCTTAGCAGTCACGATGAAGTAGATGTAGTAACTGGCTACAGAATAATGGCATCTTTGACCACCGATATCAGCAGGGCTTATCATGTTGAGAGCATGAAAGTGAAATGAAGAAAGATGAGTGAATGATGGTACTGGTTGCCATTTCTGTAGTTCTAGTAGCACTAAATACAAAGTACAATTACACTGATAGGAATGTCATTAGTTCTGCAGGTATTTGGTCATAAACCAAAGTATTGGACAAATGTTGACCTGATAATGGTGCTAGAGGAAAAGTCAGAGGATCACCAAAGTCATCAGGATTCATCCTTTGGGGGCCATGAATGTCTGAACCACATTTCATGGCAATCCATCCAATAGTTGCAGATGATGTGGTTCTGTTGGCTTCATCAGACTGTGACCTTCAGCATGCACTGGGGTGGTTTGCAGCTGAGTGTAAAGCAATCGGGATGAGAGTCAGCACCTCCAAGTCAGAGGCCGTGGTGTATGTTGGAAAACGGTGGATTGCTCTCTCTGGGTTGGAAGTGAGTTGCTGCTCCAAGTGAAGGGGTTCAAGTATGTCATGGTCTCATTCATGAGTGAGGGTAAGCTGGACAGGCGGATTGGTGCGGCGTCAGCAGTAATGTGGGCAGTCAAGAGGGAGCTGATCCAGAAGGCAAAGCTTTCGATTTACCAGTCGATCTATGTTCCAACCCTCACATATGGTCATGAGGTTTGGGTGATTAGTGGCCGAAAGAAATAGATTGCGGATACAAGTGGCTGAAATGGGTTTCCTCTGCAGTTTTCCTCTCTGGGCTCAGCCTTAGAGATACGGTAAGGAGCTCAGACATCCGGAGGGAGCTCGGATAGAGTCGCTTATCCTTCACATTTAAAGGAGCTAGTTGAGGTGGTTCGGGCCTCTGATCAGGATGTCTCCTGGACGCCTCCCCTTGGAGGTTTTCCGGGCACATCCAACTGGTAGGAGGCCCGGGGTAGACCCAGAACACACTGGAGGGACTATATTGTATATTTCATCTGGCCTAGGAATGCCTTGGTCCATGCCCCCCAAAATGTCACATATACGCATTTATCCCAAGCAAAGAGGCCAACATTGTGTTGACCCATTCATATCCAAAAGGTGAACCAGATGATTTCACAGGCAGAGTTGGGAATACAGGCAAGACACAGCCAAACAGTGCAGGGAACACTTTAAAAGATAAAAACACCATGATGCAAAAATCAAGCATCACAATGTGCACAGTGGAGTAAACAGAAAAACTACAAAGTGGTTTAACACAAGTCTCAGTTTGTGGAATACAGTGGAAACACGAGGAGGAACCTGGTACCAAAGCCTCATATGGTTCTTGAAAGTACATGAAAACAGGTGTGGCAGCACTCCTCTGGATCTCACTACTGGCTTTTTAAAAGTTGACATAGGTTGAAACTTTCATGTTTTTTCACTCAGATTTTCTATCTGATCTCATCTCAGAAAAACTGAGGCCTGAGGACACACACGCATACACACTCCTGCACTGGGTCAGGTTGTGTTTGCCCTCCGGTTGGCCCGAGGGCTGGAAGGTTCTCAAAGAACGACTAGACGATTTCCTTCAGTAGACAGGAAGTTACATCAACATGGCCCACGGCACTGACATGCACACACACACACACACGAACACATGCGCCTTCAACCTGAAATCTTCTGGTAATCCTCTATTAATCCCGACTATAAATGAGCATTTAGTCATTTCATCTCATTTCTTCAGCCTGAAATGAATCTAATTGAGCAGATATGTTACGCAGATACGTTTTAGGAAGTAGTTAAAGAAAATAAAAGCATTAACGTTTGATTAAAAAAATCTAATTAGTTGTTACTACAGGTCACACTTGATGTTTATATCTTATTCTAAATTTGACTGTATATATATATATTTAAATGCTATAATTAACTAAAATTACATCATGAAATGTAATGTCACTGTATTTTATTTCAATTGATTTATTGACTATTTTAATTAGTTTTTAATTTGAATTTATAATTGGGTTTTTTTTCCATCATTTGCTATATTTTATTTTTTGTTTTTCACATTGTGTTTCTTTATTATTTTATATTCTGCGTGATTTTGTAATCAATTTCATATTTCACATTGTTGATCATACGTATCATATTATTTTAAAGGTTTCTATATTTTAGTTACAGTATTTTCTGCAGTAAAAGCTATGTATTTTATATTTAATATAATAATATAACATTCCAACCATCAACATTAAATATATATATATAATACTCTATAGAATAAGACTACATTTTATTCAGTGAGTACTTCCTGCAGCAGGGACCGATCTGTCTGATTCATATACAGCATCACACACACACAAACACTAACTAAGAGGTAAAGCTGTATGACCTCAGGATTCAGGAACAACAAAAGAGAAAGAAACAGAAACAAAAAACAAGATAATCAGCAGAAACCTGAGCGGTGAACACGAGGAGACAAAAGAAGAAGAAGCAGGAGAAGCGCCCACACAGCAGGTTCTTCTGGTTGGTCACAGAGAAGAGTAAGGAGCGAGGGATCACAGAGATAATCACTGAACGACAGCGCGACTCTTAATGTTTTCACCGACACACGCCGCCAAAGGAGACTGTCAGCAAATCAGATGACACAGCGACACCGCTCGCATCACAATGAGGAGGATGAACCAGGACACACAAACACACACACACACACACACACACAAAACATGCATACACACCTGTATGGAAAAGATTCTTATTCTTTTTCAGCACCAAATGTTGAAATAAAGATGAACTATCCGTTCTCCAAACACAGTTATTGTACAATTCATCCCATTTACACACCTTTCATTCAGTTCACTGCATGGGCCAACAGGAAGGTTATTATGTCATGTTGCCTTATTTTATCTTTCAGTGGGCCTGTGAAAAAGAAGTGTGCTCAGTCAGCCTCCCCTTTATAAAGAAAGGTGACTAATCAGTCGGGAGAGTTGCTCTTTTCAAAAGTAGAATCTTGTTGATATTAGTGCTTCACTTTTCTGCATCCATCAGCAACAACATTTACAGGAGTTCTCAATTCCAAATTGGTTTTACATGAAGTTTAATCATTTACATAGTTTAATGACTGACTGGCTTATCCAGGCTTACTCTGCTACTGGAACAGAGCAGAAAGTAGGGCAGCAGAGGTCAAAGGTCACTCAGACAGAGATGCAGTATCTGGAGATGACACATGGGAATCAGATGGTGCCATCTCATAATCTCTGACCTTTGACCTCTGAGTCCCTCTGAAGGCTCCATCTGATAAAACTTTATAAAGGTTAATGAAATCTTTATGAGCTTAATCCATCTGATCCATTAAAACTTCATATAGTAAAAAGTGAACAAGCTCAAACTGGAACCACGGGACACTCTGGCTTATTTTTCAGCCTTCAGAGGATCTTTCAAACAGACTAACTACAATGTTTAGTGAAAGCCTCTTCCCCAGAGTCAGGCAGAGAGCAGTTTCAGAGTTTAGCACAAAGACTGGAAGCAGGGGGAAACTGCAAGCCTAGCTCCTCCCAATGAGAATAAAACGCCGTCCAAAAGCGCCAAAGCTGTCTGATTTACATGGAGTACGGAGAGTGTGCTGTTGTTACTTCACCTGTCCACAGGGTGAAAATAACACCTCAGTAACTCCAGCTGACTCACTGGAAGAGCCTCCAGTTTATTCAGACACCTGGCCCTTCAGAAGGCTGTCTGACAGTGCATGTCAGTTAGCCAATGAGAAGCGGACACATCACTGGGACACAACCAAACCTTACTTGTTGTAACAGTCACAAAACAGTATTTACAGAAAGTACCGCCCAATAACGTTACGACGTTTTCAGGATTCAGAAACGTGCACACTACAAGTGGAATTTCACACTCAAGAGTTTGTAGTTATTTAAGTAAAGACAGAGTGTATTTCTACACCTTTAAGCTATTCATAAACTCAATCTTATTTATTATTTGGTTGTTTATTATGTTTTTTACTTTGTGTGTTTCTTAAATATTTTCTTTTATTCTTAAATTTAAAAATGTAATTCTATTGCATTCAGTTCTATTGACTTATTTATACATTTGATTTATAAATCTTTTTATTATCTACTGTTTTACTACTATATGACTTTATTTTTTAAACATTTAATTTAATTTAATCTTTAAATATATTTAAATGTATGTATTTATGTATTCATTTAGATATTTGTTGTTACTATATGGTTTTACTTGAATAATTCATTTAAATTAAAATGTTTCAAATGTATTTTATATTTAGTTTATTTACTTGATTATATAAGAATACATTTATTTGCTATTTGCTATGTTATTTATTATTTCATTACATTTTTGGTTTTATTTTTTATATTTATTTTATCTTTTTATCTTTTAGCCTTTATTACTTAGTCTTAGTCTTATTACTTAGACAGCCAAAGACAGGGGACATGCAGCAAGCTAAGGACTCAGCCTTAATGGTACGCGCTCCACCAGGTGAGCTACCGGGGCTCCCCACTTATTTTATCTTTAATAATTTTTTTATTGATTGATTAATTGATTGATTTATTTACCATACTGCAGTGAGATAACCTGAGGCCTGTACTACGCAGCAAGTTCAACATACCCAGGATATCTTTTGGTTATCAACTCTGTAAGTCAACCCAGGGTTTCCCAGTCTAGCCATGAGCGCATTCACATGAAAGGGGTGGAGTTTGCACCATATGACCAATCACAAACATGATAAGTGTGCTGGCAGCAGAGCGGCATATTTTACCAACGCAGAGCAAACTATAATATTAGAGAAATACGAAGAAGTGAAACACATCATCCAGGCTAAAAGCAACACAGCTGCAGCTGCCAAATGCAGGAAAGACAGCTGGCAAAAAATCGCTGACTGTGTGAATGCGTTAAATAACAGGCTTATAATATCACTGCCATCATTAGGGCACAAGTAGATCTGACTATAATTACATTTGTGTAGTCCATTAAATGAATGTGTTGCTTAGATGTATTAGATGGCGTGTATGACAATTTTAGCCTTATTCTTTCAACTGTCAAATGGAGCAAATAAAAAATAAATCTAAAAACATAATTCAAAGCAGTAAACAGGCTTACATTCATATGTAAGACAACAAGTACAAGGCTTTGGTGCTTCAGACAGTCTTTGTTGTAGGATGATATTGGGATACAAAAGCATAATGACATGGCTCTAACATTTCTTGCAAGAAGCTGACACAGATAAGTCAGTCCCTCTGACGAGAAACTATCTCTCATATAAAAAGAGTTCCTCACAATCTGTGCAGCGAGCTCCACGGGATTTTCTACTGGTGATGCCATTTTCCAAGAGAATTGAATGGTCACTAGGCGGTGCTTTTATACGCATTGATCTGTTATCTCGAACATAACCTGCCCCGGAGCAGGTTAGGCGTGCAGCATTAGTTACCATGGTGATTTACCCCGGTTACAAGTGAATCACCGTCGTAACCCTGAAAGCCCAGGGTTAAACCTGAAGTTACATCGCTAACCCCAAATCCTGCTTTGTAGTACAGGCCTCTGGTGAGTTTGGAGGTTAAATAATGGCTCTGCTTTGTCCCCTCTGAGCTCTTCCTCCTATCCTTGCCTCCTGCTGGGACGCCACTTGGCAGACGAGGATTAACTGTTGAAAAGCTGCAGTAAAGTATTTTCAGCTGTATGTGAGGGTGGGTGGGTGTGCAGTTGAAATGAAAAGTGGGAGGTGAGTTTGAAATGCTGAAGGTCGACGCTTCGGCTCCAGGGAGCCCCCGCTGGGATGGAGCACTTCATGTGCGGGAGTCAAAGCGGTGTTCTAGTAGGAGGAGAGCGAGCTAACCTGAGCTGTAATCTGAGTGATGAAGTGGACAGCGTACGGACTCGTATAATTGGACAGTGAGGAGCGTATGGAACATCAGCGGCTGACAGACTCCCTGCAGACTGATGAGAAGCTGCTTCCTCTCAGCCCACAGACGCATTATTAAAATCACATCTTACACTCTATATATTCATTACATCACATTTCATTTTAAAATGAGACATCCAGCGCTGGGAGGAAATGAACAAAAATTACTACCTGACAAAATGATGACTGCAGGAAGAGTAGAACTCACCATGAAGTAAAACTGCTGGTGCAGTACTTCACTGTAACAAGACTGAATCTAAATCAGTCCGCTTTTGAAAGCTGACAACACAAATAACGTTTCAGATATGTTATATATGTTCATAGAGTTATATGTTATAATATTTCACGCCAAAAATTCCAAGTTAGTTTTAACAGGGCAGCAAAGACACCATCTACACTTTTGTGGGACGCCAAAACTCTCCACTGAAACCAGATAACTGAAGCTCTGAGGCTCAGCGGCTCTTTAAGGCAGGTAGACCTATAGACCTGTAGACCTAGACATTTACTGGAAGCATATGGACCTCAAATGAACGTACAGTATGCGGTACCCAATGGATCAATAACCCATGTGTTTGCAGTACATCTCTGTTCGATTGGTTACCTGGGAGCACTCGGAGCTCGGCATCCGTCCCCGTCCTGGTGCTGCCGGGGTTGTCAGCCAGACAGCGGTACGTGGCCGAGTCCGGGGGCTGGACGCGGCTGACCTGCAGCGAGCCGGACGGCAGCACCGCTAGACGGGAGTCGAGGTCAAAGGTCAGCGGCAGGTCCTCCCGGTTCTTCTGCCAGCGGATGACAGGCGTCGGGTCGCCCGAGACCTCACAGCGCAGCAGGGCGGTGTCGCCGAGGTACGAGGAGACGGACTCGGTGGGGACGACCACCTTCAGAGGACCTGGAGTGACACAAGAGAGGGAAAAATGGAGTATTGGTAGAATTCACTCAGCGTTAATATACATTTTAACATTTTAATAATAGTTTCTTTGACTCTCACTTAAAGCCCACAAGGAGTCATTTTTCATCTTGACTCTGTTGGTTGTAACAGGGGAAACAAACCGAACAACAGCAGCAGCAGCAACACAGGGGGATTAGGAAGTTCCACTGCACACAGTTCAACTAAACTCAATCCAGTTCAGATCAGGATCAGGCTCAAGACTTTACTGAACTGTAATGTTGTGTACTGTACTGAGAGGAACTGAATAGCTGAACTTTAGAGTGACCTGTGTCTTGTGGTGTGGACCCATATAGACACTTCTAAAGTGTTGAAAGGACTGCAACTCTGATGATGTTCATTTTCTGTTTGCTGACTTTACTGAACCCAAGGCACCTGACTTGTACTGAACTTTATTACTCTGTACTGTACTGAGCTTTACTGTACTGTACTAAACTGCACTCAACTGAAGTCAAATTAAAAGGTCATTTTGACCTTTTTGGTAAAGACTCAGAAGAACTCTGACTAATGTTTTTACTGTCGTCTTCCTGCAACAACTCACCTCTCGCGAGATTTCTGCTTCTGGTTAAACAAAAAGGATCTTACTCTTTAACAAACAGTCTGTCTCTGTAGGGATCCTTTTCATAATGTTGTCAGACACTTAGAATAACAGTCTGAGCCTGTCAGTGGCAAAAATAAGCACTGTTAGTGGACGCATTTTGACGGGTGCAGTTGCCTGCAAGGATTACGTTGCAGCCTTTGCATCCTGTTCACAGCTGCCGGCAGAGGAGATCTACAGGACCAGTTCCAAAACTTTTGGTAAGTATTAGTCATTTAGACCCCAAAATATATAAAAGTAGGGCCCAGGCTTAAAAATTATGGAATTATCCTTTAGCTGTGTACTGTGAAATGTACTGTTAGGTCATTACACCACTGGACTAACCAACACTACACAAAACATAGTTACACCACAAGGAAAAATCTTACATTGTGCTACTGCTAAAATTACTGCTGCTACTGTATGATCTATTATAATCATTACTGCTATTACTGATACCTCTGCTCCTGTCATTACTACTGCTGCCACTTCCATCATTGCTATACAAGCTACTTGTACACCTAAATCTACTAAAACTTCTGCTGTCAGTACTAATAGTGCTTCTGCGTCAGAAGCAAAAGACACAGTAGCAGCAGGGGTGAAGAAGAAGACGTGAGCTGACAGTAAAGGCTTTTCAGGTCAACAAGAAGAAGAAGAGAACTAAAAAGACAAAAATGGAACAGGAAGAGAGGTGAGGCACAGCAGGTGTAGATGTGTGAGAAAGAGAGTGAGCAGCAGGAGGACGGATGAAAGTCAGACAGACAGACAGAGGGACAGAGAGACGGAGAGCGTGGTCAGGCAGCGTCCAGCCTGCTGTGTTTAGGACACATGTCGTTTCCTGTCTGATCAGATTCACTTCAGCCACAAACAGCCTGCAGCCACAGAAACACATGACCCTGCTGAGTGCCAGGCTCACTCGACTCTCACACTGAAAAGCCTGCTTATTTTATCATCTGAAGCTCACGCCTGCTTATATTTTAATTTCAACGTGGCTGCCAGGGCCTCTGGGCAGATTAACTGGAATCTGCAGGAATGTCAGGAATTCAATAAAGAGACGTTTACTTTCCTCTCTGTGTTGATGTTGTTTTGAGAGATTTTACAGTGGAGTTTAAACAGGTTTAAATGATTACATGAGAATGCTTTCATGCCAAAATATTTATACATTCTTGCCACCCGCTTTCGAACCCTCTGACACAGCATTTAGACCTTCATGGGAAACTAAAAGTGCCCAGTCTCTGGGAGGGGTTCACTTGGGCCCATTAGTCTTTTTTCTAGGGGGTCCAACTGTATTCATGACAAACCACAGTGTATCCATGCCCCCAGAACTCCTTCTGTGCAGCGTCTCTGGTTGCCTGTCAACCTCATGTTGACTGCAGGAAGTCACTACTCCTGGCAGATGGCGAGAAATGTTTCCAGCCCGTAGTTTAGGATTAGGTCAGATAACTTTACGAATCCCCAGAGGGGAAACTAGTTTGGTCGCCCATCACAAAATAAAAAAAGAGACACAAGTCGGACAGGTCACAGCAAATAAGAGACGTACTCCAACACACTAACACACAAACTAACACCTGCCAAGAGGACATTAGTGTGGCTCACGAGCCGCCTGGCTACTAAATGAATAAGCAAAACAGACAATTTCGTACAACTGATCAGTGAAAAAAGTAAATAAATAAAACCACAAATTGTTGTTAATTAGTGAGCGTTAGATGTGTTGGTAGACATATTTCTTTACTTTGGACAGAGCTTGACTAGCTTTTAATCCCTGTTTCCAGTCTTTATGCTAAGCTAGGCTAATCACATCCTGACACCAGCTCCATACTTGACATATAGAGATGTTTCCCAAAACAATTCCTGTATGCCAAAGATGTCAGATGCTTTCTAAATGTTAGCTAATGCTAAATGTTCACCTACAGACAGACTTTGTATGTTCTTGTAGTAGGCCCAGTGTTGGGACATTGCCTTTTTTTGTGGCATTTCAAAATCCCCAGCTGGATTCAAACTCTGGACATTGCAGTTCATGGTTGGTCTCTCAAAGCCACGGCACACTTTGAGTCAAACCCTGGATCTATAAAAGAGTTATTTCTTTTCTTTAATTTCTAGAAAAGGGATGTTTTATAAGCAAGTTCTGTGTCTTTTAACACATTTAAAATGATATTTTGGCGAAGAAAACACTGCAGTTTACTTTGTGTAAAAAAAAAGGTTTTGACAGACAAGTAATGTTTATTTTAACATTGTTGCTCATGTTTTAATATTTAAAGTGCCGCTTTGAACAAGTTTCCAAATCCCAAGAGTCCCAAATTTCTGTCAGCATATGAATCCTCGTGAAGACTTTTCACCTATAGGGAAGAGACAGAAAAATAAATGCATCTTGTGTTTGTTATTCTGTTTTCATGCTGGTTTGAATCAGTTTCTGCTTCCTCTGTTTTAACTCGACACACAAACAGCAGGGAAACTTTAACTCTGACACAAACACTAACTTTCTCTTTCTGTTCTGTAACATTAGAAAAGCTTCGGTTTGACTCGTGGATCGTAGGACGAGCCGCCGCTGGATGCAGCTTTGTGCGTCTTCACGGCGGCGAGGACTTGAGCCGCTGTGACATCACACAGATTGGAGGCGACGGGAACGCTGATGTGAATTTGGATCGTGTGTCTTAAATAAGTTCTGCTGCTGTCTGTTCCTATGTGGATCACACTGCTGCCTGCAGCTGCACACACACACACACACTCACACTCACAGTCTTGTTTTTGTCACTTTATGAGGACACTATTGACTTAGATTTCATTTCTGGAGGCTTCACCAACTGCTACATGTCTAATCCATAAATCTTGAAACAAATGTTTTAAGCTCAATGTCAACCCTAGAAAAGTCTAAACCCTAACATAACATATGGTTTAGGTTGTGTGGACTTGCTGTTGGAGTTCTGCTAATGTTGGTGTGGGACCAGGTTTTTGTCCCCGTGGGATTAATACATGAGGTGCTCATGCAGTATAAATACATGAAGGCAACAACTTCCCAAAATGGGATGGTTTTCCATGATGTGTAACTTGGTGAAAGCTGTTACTTAAGTAATAATAGATGTGTGATTGACAGCCAGGGAGCTAGTCTTTAGCTTTCTTTATATCTAGCTTTAAAGCTCAGCTTTGATGTCATACAACGTTTGGTTAATATAGTTACCAGTTTCTGAATTTTAAATACCACAATTAAAATCAACATCCAAGAAGTAATTAAACTGTGACTCTTGGTCAGATATATCTGACTTGATGCTACATAGTGTCTGAAAGGCAAACCAACAAGGCAGTTTCACGTCAGCGTCTCGTCCTTCAAAGTGACTAAATTCATTCTGACTTAATGCTGTTTTATCATTATCATATATCACTAGTTTCAATTCAATCACTGCAGCATAGCACCATATAAACTGTCCATCCCATCTGAATTACACTCCAAGCATTGTGATATATCTCCACTGTTTCTCCAACCAGCGGAAATGCCATCAAATGGGTGTGTACTTCAGAGTGGAAATAAAAGCTGTGTATATTGTGAACCTCCGGTGTCTGCGAGTGTTTGTCCACCTGTCAGTGGGACCTAAAAGTAGTGACTCTGCTACATTGGGGCCCCACGTTGGGCCCCGCTACTAAAGAGCACAGGCAGACCTGATTAACAATCACTCCCACCTGTGCGCTCAGATTGCAAGTGCTGGCTCCCTGAGCCACTCGTCCCCCCACTGCTCTCCACTGCAGCGGAGCTCTAAACCATACTCCGCCTCCACACACGTGTTCAGAAGACTTTCACTAAAAACAAAGGCAGCCATGTGATGGTCTTAGCTACCAATGAAGTTGAGAAAAAAAATAGAAATAAAATAGAATAAAACAAGACCTGCAGACATGGCAGCTGAATGATTTTACATGTTGACTGAGCCTGGTCTGTCAGTGAGTTTGCTGCAAAATAAATGTAGTCTAATTTTTAAAAAAAATAATTGTGGACTGTAATTATGAACAAGTTAATTGTTATCAAAATGAATTGTAAAAAGTAGCAAAAAAATATGATAACCTTAAAAGATACGATATCCTTATTTTAAAAAACAGCGTTTTCTTATCACAGCAAAAGTCTTCCTCTTTACCAAGTCCTCTTATTTTCTTTATACTAATTTTAATTGAGTCATCTGCCTTATTATGTCTATGTTTTAGAAATTTTCTAGAAAATTCCAGAAACAAGCAAAACTGACCTGGGAGCAGGTGGAATGATCTCACTACTACTCATCACTACTTAAGACAAAAGATGCTTACAGAGTACAAGCAAGTAGATTTGTGTTATATTATTAATCAGTGGCATCATGTTTCTTTTTCATTGGAACTGATCTGAGAACATGCTGCCTGAATTTGATAAAACAGAGTGAACAGCCTCACAAAACCAAAATGTAGAGCAGTGATCTTCAGTCAGACAGGACGTTCTGATCACACAGAATGAAAAATAGCAAGATGAAGGAAAGCAGCATGAAGGGAAGTCAGAGAGGAAGAGAAATGGGTCAAACCATCAGGATGGGAGGAGAGGGGAGAAGAGGAAAGGAAAGGAGTGAGATGAAGAAACTTTGACCCTGAACACAACAAGCCTTCACTTCAACTTCCTGTCTTAGGATGCAAACCAACAAACATATCAACCCCCACAAAAAACACTATGTCTTCTATCTCCATGGTGACGGTGGCTGTTGTCTCCCTGCTGTTTTCATCGTCATTAAACAAATGGACTAAAAGAACTCATACAGATAATAACATGCAAATCACAGCAAACAGATGAGGGCAGTGGAGGGATTTGGGGACGCTCCTACTCTGAATCTTCGCCTTGGGAACGATTATTATCTGCTTCTGTGGGTCGAACCTCGCTCCTCCTCACCGCCGTTAATTGGGATTTGTCCAAATCCTCAGAGAGTCGACGGCTAATTGGGGATGGATGGACTGAAGGCCGTTCTGTCTCTGTCTCCACGGCTGGGAACTCAGGAGCTGATGATGGCTTGTGTGTGGAGTGGTTGGGAAATAACACTATGAGGTTAAGACACCTTAGCTTGAGATGAGGTGAGCTAAAACATTTGATAATATTAACACTGAAATATTCCTTTAGTGAACATCTACAGAAAGATTTAACAATAATCCTGCACTCATTCCCATTGATAGCCTATACACACCACAGAAAGTGATGTTAAAGTTAAGTAATAATGTTACGCTAACATTAGCTTACCTTTCTATAAAAGTAAAACTTTTGGCCTGTGTCTGTTCCTGTCTTTGGTTTTGTTGCTCCTTCTTGTCTAATTTTCAGTGGACTTGATGAATTAATTCCATAAATCTGGTACTTTTATCCCTCCAAGAACCAGTGACATCAGCTAACACTGCTAGCAGAGACACAACGTTAGTGAAATGCAAAATGTTGCTTGTTCGTGTAAGCAGCTAAATAGACCTTTTCCACAGCACATGTTTGGACTTGTAGGAAAAGCACAGGCGTTACTGACAACATTAACAATGGCTTCTATTCAGAGTGTCTCATCAGATGACAGTGTCTCAGGGAGCCAGCAAGCACAAGAGACAGTTTGACTCCTTGACCATCACTATCGCATCAGACACTTTCAGCTAGCATGGATAGCGAGGACTCTCAGGGCACTTTCGCCATTGAAGGATCAAACGAAGTGGAGGGACTGGTACATACAGGTCAAAAGATCAGACCTATATGATTCAGAAGATCACGGCGGTCCCAAGCCTTAGGCTACCAGGTTGAACCTCTGGCTGGGTCTGCACCTCCTGAACTCGAGGATGCGGCTGGCCTTGTAGGTGTGCTACAAGTCCATAGAGGTCCAAGACAAAATAGGAGATGTCATAGAATGGTACAAAGTGATGATAGAGTTATTAGTCACCTATAGCTATTTTCAATTCAACTACCTCTGTGGCTCAGCAGGTAGCGGTTGTCCATTAATCCCTGGGTCGGTGGTTTGATCACCAACTGACACTGAACCCCAAACTGCTCCAAATGGTTAGGCCACTACCTTCTGTGGTAGTTTGCTGCCGTTGGTGTGTGTGTGTGTGTGTGTGTGTGTGTGTGTGTGTGTGTGTGTGTGTGTGTGAATGGGTGAATGAAAATGGCAAACTGTAAAGTAAATGCAGTCCATTTACCAAATATTTTGATATTCCCCCCATGACTGGTATTATGTTCTCTGAGGAAAAAAGTGGGACAGCCAATGTTCTGCTACCACGTTTGGAGGGGTCAAGGAAAGAAATATACCTCAGAGTCTCGGCTATTCCTTCACGGTTGAGAAGAGGCTAACGGTATTAACCTGTGTTGACGCAATCCACCAACAAGGATCTATGAGATTATGTGGAGAGTGCAACTGTAATGCATCTGGTCAGGTTTTAATTTCAAATGTTACTTTCTATTTCGTTTTTTTAGTAACACTATGAACACTGCTTTAAATTGTTGTTTTTGGAATTACTTTCAATGAATGAAACTGAAGTGTTGAATTGTAGATAAATAACATTATGTTAAATTCAGATGGTCTTTCTCTGTATCTCTCTCTCCCTCCCTTCATTCTGCCGTGCTCTCTCTCTTTCTATTCTTTGTATTTCTTTGTACTCAGTGTTCAGTCTGTGTATTATTTGTTTCTTTTTTCTTCCTCTCTCTTTCTCTCATCCTTCAGCTATAGTCTCTTTCTATTCATCTTAATTCTCTCTTTCTCTCTCTATTCTTTCTCAGCGTCTCTCTGTCTCTCTCTGAGTGTTCAGTGTTTCTAATTAATTCCCAGTTTACAGTCATCTCTGAACACACACAGTCAGACTGCTAATTGAATTTTTAAGCCTCTGCTGTTCATTAGCATTTTGCCTTGTAATGTGTTGTGTGGGTGTGTGTGTTTAAATTGTTTAACACACATCATTCTGCTCAGGTTTGGATATGGCCTCAAAATACTACTATTACTGTTTTCAGTGACCAACTGACCCATGGAGAGGCAGCTGATGTCATGGCAACAAGCTTGCTCATTGCTGAGCTGTACATGAAGGTTCATAATGTTGCAATGCTAAAATACAAGTTCCACCACCACAATAACCACCATGTTTACTACTGCGTCTGTATCGACCAGTACAATCAATACTTTTTTTAAAAGAACAACAGAGAACGCATGCTGCGGTGCCCTGGAATCTTCATTAGTGTATCAACTTACACTTCACAATATCTGCACCACTTCCACTTACTTCACTCGCCCACCAAACAGACCATAAAAAGGGCAAAATTTGTCCAGCTGTCACCTATTTCATTACATTTAGCCAAAGTTTGTAAAATACAGTTGAAACGCAAAGAAGAAACTAACACCAACGCCTCACAAGGCAGGGCCGAAGTACTCAAGTCTGGTCTCAGGATCTTTATTTTATTATCTCGTCTCTCGTCTCTTGTCTCTTGTTTTGATGCGGGCTCAGTCCAATTTTTTTTCTTTGTTTGTTCTTTGTTTATGCCTTTCCTACCTAGCATTGCTGGCTGCTCTAATGTCAGCCAGCTTTCAGTTCCCCATAGAGATACAACATTCTTTGATATTACGTATCTGTTCTGCACTGTTACAAGTGTTTTTACAAGTGCATGTAATGCTTTCTTTCAATGGTTTGTCTTTGCCAGGTAACAACCAGTAAATTAGTAGTTCTATGCACAAATGCATGGAAATATGTCAGACTTTCATACTGAGCCTGCAAGAATGTTTTGCTTCTCAATTTTTTTTTAAGAATAACCCCAACCTAAACCTCTGATTTTTACCTGAACATTAAAACCATGTCTGAACCCTCAAACATCCCTTTGAAGGTCTGCCTGAAAGTGAGGACTGGCCAAAATGTCCTCACTCCCAAGGTCTAAAAGCCAAATTGGTTTTCACAAAGATAGCTAGTACACACACACACACACACACACACACACACACTCCACCTCCCTGTGAGCTGCACCTGCTGGTCTCCTGTCTCTGTAATTGCTCTAACTGAGTGGGAGAATGAGAGTCACTCCAGAGACCAAAACACTCAAACACAAAGAGCTGAGCAAGCTAAAGAGACGACTAGCTGATACACACACTGTGACAGTGAATGTGTGTCTGTGTGTGTGTTCTCCAGAACCTCGTAATCAGTCTCTGAAGTGATCACCATGTTGTTTTCTATCAGCCCCGTTTTAAAGATGGGAACCACCACCCCGGTCTGCCACTCCACAGGCACCTCCATGCGACACTGAAGAGGCGTGTCAGCCAAGGCAGCCCAACAATGTCCAAAGCCTTCAGCATCTCAGGGCGAATCTCATCCACACCTGGCACCTTGCCACCGTAGAGCTTTTTAACTACCCCTGGGACCTCTGCCAGGGATATGGGTGAGACTTCCCTCAAGTCTTCAAACTCTGCCTCCTCCACAGAGGACAGGTTGGTCGGGTTCAGGAGTTCCTCAAAGTGCTCTTTCCACCACTCGACAACATCCCCAGTCCGGGTCAGCAGTTCTCCTCCCCCGCTGAGCACAGCCTGGGCCAAGCCCAGTACAGCAGGTCACAAAGACCAAATTATTGGGCATTAAATTATATGAGCACAAACTTAATTTGTCGCAATCTGTGGATAACTGATGATGTAAATGATCCAGTGTTTAGTTTGTCTCACATTTAACTTTCGCTCCATATAATTTTTTTTCCCTACAAAGCAAATATAAATTTGAAATCCCTCAAACCTGTGAGGAGCTGTCATACAGTACTGTATATTGTCTTACACTGTAGACGGTGCATACTGTTGGTGATGGTGATGCACTTAAGCCTTTGTGCCACTCTGTCTATTAATGTCTTCCATAAACGGTATTGATCTTAAGCCACACTCCACTTACTAAATTACATTACAGGTGAATTACTTTGGTTCTATTAAATAAATATGAACAGTAAAATAAATGGAGGAAGCTGAGCAATATTAAGTGTGTGTGCGTGTGTGTGTGCGTGTGTGTGTGTGTGTGTGTGAGTCGCCACGGTAACTGTCAAGGACAGGCCAAGGTGTTATGGAAACATTAATCTGAATGAGGGAATCTCCTTTCCTCTCTTCTCCTCTTGTTTCCTTCTCCCTCTCCTCATCTTAGGAGACCATGTTGGGGAAAAGCCAGTAAGTGGACCCTGAGCTGAGATTATTTCATCCAACAAATCATATTTTTGGATTATAGAGCCAAGTGGATGCAAACTGTTTAAACTCAGAAAAGAAGAGGACCTAAAGTTGAGCCCTGTGGGACACTGCAGCTGATATCTGCACATGAGGAAGTGGAGTTTATAATTATTTGAAGAGCAAGTTTGGATTTAAATGGAGGATCTGAATCAATCACGGGCTGAGCCTTCGACACTGGCTAAGTCATGCAGACAGTTTAATAAAATCAAGTAGTTGGAAAGTTGTGCTAAGATCTGACAAAACTATAAATCAGTGAAGAGTTGCCTGTATGTGCTGTTACAAAACATCATTTGTGTCTTAGAATAGAATAGAGCAGTCTCCTACCGGCCACAGTCACCCTGGCGGTCCGGCTAACGATGCTCCCCAGGCCATCCAGTGCGGCGAGGCACTGGTATTCCCCCTCGTCAGGCCGGTGGTGCCGTGAGTGCACAACATTCTGCACCAGCAGCGAGCCGTTAGCAAGCTGCTGCCGCCGCTCATCCACCACTGTACTCAGCAGCACGCCGTCCTTACGCCATGTGATGGTGGGAGGCCCTGCCACTGCATCGGCCTCCGCCTGACAGTCAAGCTGCAGCACGCCCCCTCGCACTGTCACCATGTCCTGAGGCTCCTGGGTGAAAGTGAAGTCCACAAAACCTCCGAGACTAGATGAGGAGGAGGGGGAGGAGGAGGAGGAGGAAGATGAGGAGGCGTCTGAGGCTATAGGAGGAAAAGAGATGAAGAGAAGTTAGATGGAGGCACAGAAACATGAGATCACTGATAGAATAGAAATTAATGCGAGAATGTACACCACTAGCATTATATTAATTGAGCCGATAAGGATCTTAATGTGTGTCCTGTATTATTGCCATTGGGGGCCGACAGCTGATTTTTGCCCCAGGGCCCTGTAGCATTTGGCCATGGCTGTAACGGTAGTGGAATATAAAAAAAATGTCAGACAATAAAGATAAATTTGTGTGAAATATTCCTTCTATCCCAGTGAATTCCAGAGGATTAACCAATCAGATGTCAGCCCCAGCTGTACATGACTGATAAGGGAAAACACACACTGGCCAAAACATCCACCAGTGATGTCGCCATGAAGGACAATGGCTAATTAGTTTTCTTTCTGAACCAGTTATTGAGTGGGGCCAGTTTCCACCCTATCACCATTTGTCTCCCACACAATAAGGGAAATACACGGATGTAACACATATACCTGTTCAGGTGTTTACATGCCTAAAAACAGTACCATGTATCCAGATGCTACCTTAGCTGGATAAAACGTTAGCAACCTGGTAAACCCTCCCCCTATATTCCCTGCCATGGTACGAAAAAAATAAATCTAATGAGCAGCCACCTCTTGTCCATACTGATATGAATTCAGGTTCATCCCACACAACAAGTCTGTTACAGCGCCACATCCTGCTGCAGACTTCATATGAACTTTATAATGAATATTTTTATAATAACAATGGATGAAATGAGCATGGATGCAGCTGTTGGCAGTGAAAAGGCATTAAAAACCCACTGTGCACTACACTACTATATCTGCTCAGCACCAGGCGGACGGACACAGTTAGCAACCAGCCATTATAGTGGAGGGTGATGTACCAAAGACACAAAGCACGCTGTTCAGCATAATCACACTGAATTAGGATCAATGTGTGAGTAACTAAATAACTAAAATATGAAACTGATCATTTATAACATGACCACTGCGGAGCCTTGGGAACTCTGAGCTCGACAACAGCGGCCTCTTCTTCTTCTGTAGTTTTCTCCTCACCATGGCGCATTTCACTGCAGTAGCCAATAAATCTGTGTGATGTTTATGGAGAGGCATATGATGAAATCTGTCTCTGGGTTTGCTAGCTCCTCTATTTGTGCTGTAGTTGTTTTATTTTTGTGTCTGGCATGGTGAAGACTGTCTTGGTCATATTTTCTCATGTAAAACTAGCTTCCTCAGCAGTCAGTATTAATGCATTTCCATGCTAACAGAACTGAGAAATATAGATATTAGTAGATTTGCAGCAGATCTACATGAACTGAACATCGATGAAACAAAGCTGAATAACACAGAGATCATTAGCATTAAAATGTTCAGATCCTGCAGATTTATCTTTTCATCATTTCAGTATTTCTGTGGTCAGATTCTGGTTGCATGTGCTCATCTTCTCCAAAATGAACTAGAACATTTCACACTGAGATGATCAAACAGTTTTTACAGGGGGTCAAACCCACAACCACTGCTGCCTGCCTCGAGGTGTTGAACCACAGGTGGACTCAAACCCATAACCCATAATGCCTTTCTCAGCACGGTTTCCAAGCTAGATTTTCAGCAGCAGGACTGCAGGTTGTGTTTATTTTCTCATGCTTTTATCTCTTTATTCATGTATTCATGTTTTGGTTGATGTATTTATTCCTATTCGTCATTAGTTTTGTCAGGTGTGTCGCTTCACAGCAGAGAACATGACCGACCTGTAGTGCTTCGCTCTGCAGGAGAACTCATCCAAAGCCACACCAACCTGTTGTATTCTCTGTTTTTATGTGTTTAGATTTTGATTAATCTCGCGAAAGGCTCTGACAGCGGCGAGCAGCGGCGCCGGCGTCTCTTCTGTCGTCTTTGATGTCGACACCGCTAAGAAGTCTTTCATCCTGATCAGAGAGGCGGTTTGTTCGGTCAAAGCCGCCGTTCAGCGTCTGTGTGTTTCCTGGAAAGACTGAACAGAGACTCAGAACAACCTGAAGTCACGTTGTTACGGCACAAAGTCGACTTTGAAGCGCAGCACATGTTCTTTTTGTTTTGGATTTTACTGACGTTCCTTTTAAAGCCTCACAGCTTCAGTTCCTCCTGTAGGGAAACTCTGATCAGCTCTCTGGGTCTATGCCCAACTGGGACAGGAAAACTTATGGAGGACACTCAACATAAAAGTCATTTATAACTAATGAGTGGGTGTTTCCGTTCAGCATAGCTTTGTTTTTTTTTCTTCTTCAAATAATAGGACAGAACCCAGAACCAGGATTTAAAAGGAACCAGTAACGATGAGCACCGGGCTGTCAGCCGGAGTTCAGAAATACTGGTCATGGGTCAAAGTCCTCCTAACTACTCCCTCTGCACTAATAATCTCTATTTTCTTTTAATTATTTGGATTTTTCATATTTGATCTATTTAATAGGTGTTCAGTTATACAAGTTCCCTCTGGAACTCAGCAAGTGCTAAAAGAAGTCTTTCATAACTTTGTCTCTATTGTTCCCATAATTAGCGCCAGATTAAATAGGAAACCTCCTAGGAAATTATTTGGAAATTACAGACCAATTGTGCACCTCCTGACATATGGAGGATGAAATATGATTTATCCATAAATAAATGAGAGTGAAAAGTCAAAATGATTGAATCAAACAGAAATTAAACACATTCATTTGTTTAAAGAGTATCAGTGTTTTCAGGGGCAAACTTCTCAGTAAACTCTCAGATAGAACAGTTAATCACACATGTGCTGGTCCAAGTATTTACTTCCAACAATCGGGCTCAATGCGCCACCTAAAGGAGGAAATGAGCGGAAGCGGTTCATTTTAAAGTGCTTATACAAGAAAGAACGTCGCACCGCAAGGAGACTAAAAGTGGCTCTTTCACGTAGTTTCAGTTTGTTAAACTGATTTAAGACATGATGATTAAGACATTTATTACAGTGACCTCAGAATATCTCTCTGTGTCTCTACATGTTTCACCTCGTTCTGCTGCAGCTTTTACGTTCATGCGGCAGCGTTCAGTTCAGACTTGTGTCGTGTCGAAAGCGATACAGAAGTGTTACAGGGTGAGACTGCTGTCGTGGCTTTAACATAAAAGTGACCGGGGTGCTTATTCAGACAAGAGACAGACGTCAACGTAAAGGGCTACATGTCTGCACGGACCCATAAAACAAAGCCTTAGCATTTTATTTCTCAACATGAAGCTGTTTCAAATCTCCATGTTACCAGGAATTCAATTCTTCTGGAGAAATACGGAATCCTTCATTTTATTTTATCATATTTATTTTTGTATAAAAGTATACAAATTTAAATATATGTTGTAGAATCAGCCTAAAACCTTGTCATTTTTGTAACAGAGAAAATATAGGACAGGACATGCCCTCAGTGTCCTCTGTCCGCTGTAGCTAAAGCAGAGGCGCAGAATAAGATCAGTGAAATCTTCATTATCCCGTAAACTGAAGACAGTTTCCTGTCCTCCCTTATTTGTCCATCTTTATTTCCGGCCTCCTTTTCTCCCATCTTTCTTTTGTCCCCTCCTTCCTTACCTCCTTTCCTTCCCTACCCTTCCTTCCTCGTTACCCTCTGTCCGCCTTCCTCCTCTTCCTTCTCTCCTTCCCCTCGTTTCTTCTTCTGCTCTCTTTCTTTTCCTTCACGGTTTCCTTCTTATTGATTCCCCTTCAGCAGTCCTGCTCCCCCCTCCCTATCAGTAAATCACCATCTTGACAGCTCTATCTGTACTCACTCCCACCAGCCACACACACACCCACACGCACACACACACACACACACACACACACACACACACACACAGAGTTGGTCAGTTCATCCATGTGTCCTTGTCCTTGTTGTCCTGCAGTTTGATGCTATCACTCTCTGTTTCTGCTCTCTCTTTTCACTGCCTGTTCTTTCTTCATATTTCATCTGTAACATCAAGCTGTTCCTCACTTCCATATTTTTCAACACAATCGCTTTATTTTACTGGCCCATTATTTCAGAATCATTTCCTAATAACTTAATATGTTTCCTGAAAAGGACGATGCATTTTGGTACTGATTCTGGAAAATACATACAGTGTTCAATTTGTACCCTTCCAAATATTGAATTCAGCCTAGACAGTCTTTTAGTCAGAGCATAGCAGCTTAGCTTAAAAATGTGTCTACATGCAATTCAACATATAACAGAACACTTCTGATAATAAATGAGTTATAAATTCATATGTATTTGGATATAAATGAAGCTTTCTAGGAAGTTCCTATTTTCCCTATTATTTAATCCCTATTATTTAAAAATGAATTGCTACATAGTTCTTTCCAGTAAACTTTCAAGGAAATCATTAGGAAATTAAGGACCCGTAAAATAAAGCATTACCAAAATTTCAACAATAAATTCAGAGAACGAGCAGGAAACAGGAAATGGTGTGGTATGAAGGTTTCAAAGAAAGAGCTGAAACAATTAGTCAATTCATTGACAGCAACAATCTTTATAATTGATTAAGCATTTAAGTCATTTCATAAGGAAAAAGGCCGATAATTCTCCGGTTCCAGCTCGTCAGATTAGTTGTAAACTCACCAATAAAGTCAAAAAGTCAGAAACAAACTGGAAGCATTTTAAGACTTTTCCAGGACTTGCAGTTTTTGTGGGTCCAAACTAAAATGGACCCAGGGAAAACCTGCCGAACCCTAACCAGACCTGAAAGGTACCCAGAACAGTCAGACTTGGTTTCACGCTGGACACTGAACCTGAAATTTCTTCCGATGGTCAGGCCACACCCTGCCATCAGTGTGTGTGTGTGTGTGTGTGTGTGTGTGATTGTAAAGGACTATATGTATGTCCTACTGTAGGAACAGAGGGGCCCTGTGAAGTTCTGTACAGCAGACAATCAGGTCAGAAATGTGCTGCAAGTGAGTGGAGCCCACACTGGCTGGGAGACTCTGAGAGCCAGTTTTATAATAGAGCTAGAAGGATATAGAGCCATCCAGGAGTTTTACTGATAAGATAAGAGTCAGTGACAGTGAGGTGGACAACAGCCAAGACCATCTGAACACACACACACTCTCACAGTGGCTGACAACATGGGTTAGTGTCTGAAAAGCAGACTGCATTAAGACCCTGGGCAGCGTCCAAAAACTCTGTGTGTGCGTGTGTGTGTGCGTGTATAAACTGCTGCCTGCCAGCAGAGAATCATCTTGATGGAAAGGAGGAAACAGGAAGGAACAGAGAAGATGAGGAAAAAAATAGGGGGAAAAACTAAAACCCCCAATCTGTCACAGAGACACCATGAAAACTGTCAGACAGCAACATGTCAGGAAATAAACTACTGACATGTCCCTAACAAATCTAAAAAAATATTCAGCAGCATGTTCCTGGAATCATAAATCTGATTAGTTGGGATTTAGTCTTCAAAGCCGATACCACAAAATAATAACATGTATGCCAGTGTGTATCTGGAAGGTCAGGCACTAGTGCTTGTGTACATTTTTAAACTTGAGAAGAAGAAGAAAAGGAAGAAGATGATGAAGAACTTAAAAGATTGGAGCTGCTGGAGGAATCAGCTGTAGGAAGAGAAGAAGAAGTAGTGGGCAGGGAACAGTAAAAAGTGAAAGCAGAAAGAAAAGTTAATCAGGGCTGCCCTCTAAATGCCACTGATTCAGATCATCAGTCGATAGCTTCTGATTCAAACGTCATGATGTTAGTGGAAGCATTACACTTTATTTTCCTGCTGCATCACTGGACACACTTTGAGCCTAAATAACTTCCACATTAACACAGACCACCTTTATCTGTCCGAGGGGGCCGTGCTGAAAGTGAGTCTTTGCTTTCACTGCCAGTAAAAATGCATTTAGTGATACTCCATAGTAATGACAGCATCCTTAGTCTTCTCTATAGATAACTAAACAAAAATCTGGCCAGTGTATGAGAGTCATGGAGTTTAATAGGCCAGTAAGGATGGGCGGTCAACTGTTTTCTATACAGTTTATGCTGAGGTACTTATGCATTAATATCTTTGGGTGTGTTTGGAGTCAATGAGCAGGACTGCATGTTACAGTTTTATAGGAATTTTAGCATCAATATGATGAAGAACATTGATTTGACAAGTATGAAATTCACTGCAATGACCAAAAACAGACATTCCTGTCTGGTTACTTCATCCACAACAGTATTTCAATTGATTTTGCAGATATATCATGATACAGTATATACTGATATAAAATGACATATATTGTGATTGTGAAGGTTGTATCCATATCAGCTCACTCCTGCTAGATTTCAGCATGGCTTTATTCATTTGATTTGATGATTTTTTTGGGGTCCAAAATTCTACAGCAGACACTACAGCCTCACTAAACAACAACACTATCTCCGTTCTCGGAGGCGACTGCAGAGTTGAGTCAGAATACACCTGCAGGAGCGTTTCGGTTATTGTGTCCACTCCCCTCTGAGTTCAGCATGAAACCAAAACTACATCCCTGCTGTCAGATACATTTACCAAGCAGCACACACACACACACACACAGAGTTTGTAATGTCCCATCTGCAGTGAGGTCTGACACCAGCTAGACAACACCAGTGTGTGTGTGTGTGTGTGTGTGTGTTTAGCATTAAGCCGTCATTAACAAGTCTCACCTGGCGTCCATCCTTTGTGTCTCATTGAACTATAACTCCCATAATCCCTCTGACAATCTCACAGCTGAGCCCAACAAACACACACACACACACACACACACTAACCAATCAGCAGTGATTGACATATCCATCCAGCCATCCAGTGATTGCTAGAAGCAGTTAACATTTGTCATGTCAAACTGATTTTTGCGTTGCTGTTCTTCAGTCTCTGGAACAGAAACAGAATGTCCCCTTTCTTAATCCGTCCAACGAGCTCTGACTGGTTGATTGTTCTTCCATCTGGGGACACAACGAGCCACCAACGAGCACAACAGCACACCTATCAGAGCCTGTGGGCGGCCTGGAAGCAGGCTGTAGCTACGTCACATCAGGCCCATCAGTAGATTGTACAATCCCAAAATACATCTCATTTCAGGAAGAACAGGAAGCACATAAGAAACAATAAATCAATGATGTTCTCTGTCTGTGATTGGTTGATGAGATGTCATGTCATGACAACGTAAAACAAAAAACCAAGCAGCTTCAAATGTATTTTGTTGCGTCACACCTCCGTTACACAACTTCCTGTCACTTTCTCTTTATATGAATGTACTGTTCAGAGAACCCCCCCCCCCACACACACACACACACACACACACACACACTCACTCACTCACTCACTCACACACACACTTCACCCACTGATATTAACACCAATTGGTCTTAATTAGCCGAGTCTCATTCAGCCTTCTGTGTTCCTGCTAATTACTCTGAGTGAGTGTATGTGTGTGTGTATATGTGTGTGCGTGTGTGTTACCACCATCAATCGCAGCTTGTTTGTTTTCAGTGTGTAAATTAAATTAAGGACAGCAGATGTTTGAATGCTTTGGAACAATAATAAAGATCTTTTACATTTCTTATTTACACAGCACCACGTGGGGCTCACTTGACAGCACTCGTGAGTATAACTCATGCTGAAGTAAAGATCAACAAAACACATTTAAATTCACTTCTTACACATTTATAAATGTGTCAATAACTTCATTCAGTTTTTAGACATTTTGATCAGTATCTTTGTACATATTATGAATTGGGTTTTTTTTCTTTTTCTTGTTTGATTGTTTTATAGATTTAATGATTCATTTCTGTAACTATATGTCATGTTTGGCACTCCGTAGGTAGAAACAGAGAAAAAGGAGGAAGAAACAAACAGAGATGTGACGGACAGAGAGCAAAGAGAGCAAAGAATGAAAAACAGAAGAAAAAGATGAAGGCTGGATGAAAGGAAAAGAAAGGGATCTGTTGCAAACACACACACACACACACACACACACACACACACTAAGGTGTATGTGTGTTTTCCATTTGGTCCTTGTCAAAACGCTTCAAGAGACAACAGTGACACTCCATCCCCTGAGACAAATGGGATCATATTCACTGTGTGTGTGTGTGTGTGTGTATGTATGTGTGTGTGCATGTGTGTGTTGTTTGCAGGTTAAAACCCCAATAAGCGTCCTGTCTGCACGTTGTTAACGGAGACCTTTACTGCTGTCAGACACAATTACCAACCGGTCAACAGCAGGCCAATTATACAGACACACACACACACACACACACACACACACACACAATCAGGGAATGACAATAACAAGGTAGCTTACTGTCAAAGAAGCGAGGAGGGAGTAGCTGTCACAACACATATGCACATACATACACACACAAATTCCTGAATGACAATTTTAAAGTAGCTTTGTGTCAAAGCAAACGGGGAATAGCTGTCATACATGTCACGGGAACACACACACACATGCACACACACACTCACACTGTGTAGTGACACCTCAGGTCAACATTCTGTCCACTCCCACTGCATCTGTCACTTTAAATATTAACCATCAGATTCATTTTTAATGAGTTCATGAATTTGTGATACTCTGATTTGTAGCAATGTTGCAAAAAAAATGGCTTCATCACGTTTTGGTAGGATATAAAAATCAAATGTATGATTTTCCTTAGCTCTGTTCAAATTGATTTTCATGGTCATTACAGTGATTAGGTCCAAACTGATCACTGAAGGTACAGCGGCCAACTTCAGACTCTGCTGCATACAGTATAAACGGTAACCATGGACCATATTCACACGGCGGCCATTTTCCTCTGACGTCAAGCTCAGGGTGGGAAGCTCAAATACTGTAATCGAAAGGATAATG
>LKNJ01002993.1:0-55671 GCA_002120245.1 Maccullochella peelii | reverse complement strand
AAGCTACGGCCTAGATTAGTTATTGAATCTTGATTCTGCTTTTGCCCTCTCCTAACGTTTGTGTCTTGTCTTCTCCAGGTCCATCACCCGCCCGAACCTCCGCTCATCCTAGGAAATTCCCTGCCCGTCCCCGGCGTCCCCCTCCACCCTCTGCCCGAGTCAATAAAGCCTTTTGTTCCCCAGTATCTTGTGTGTCTGCGTCATGGATCCCCTAGTCAGCTCGCAACACAGGCGACCAAATGAAACTCACTGTTACCTTGATTTCAGATTTCTTTGGGGATGAACATTGTTGGAAACAATTGGGATTATGTAAGTACACAACTCAACAAAATATAAAACATAGAGCATGTCGCTTTTACACATTTTAATGCAGAAATGTATATATTATACCTTTTAAGACCTACTTAATGGGTCTTGACCCCCAGTTTGGAATCCACTGTAGAATATTAAATGAACAGGATTCTATGTCATTAATAATTGTTGTTGTAATGTTGCTTTAATAGATTCAACATCTGAATCTACAGTTTAGAGACCTTATGAGAATTGCACGTGACAACTTACACTTTACAGTCACGTTAAAACAGCTTTGGGTTCAAGAAGCATCACAAGTCACGTCCAGTATCCACCCCTATAGCAGTCTGCTACAGGGAGTCTATAGTGTTTGACACAGGCAGTAACCAGCATTGAGTAACTTGTAATGGACCTGGGTCAGAAAAGCTATGATGACAACAAATGTGGGTTTTTCCTGGGTCAACAATTAAAAGGAATATTGCTGACACTGTTAAGAAGTGAGATTTGTAACACATTTAAGGTGGTAATGGGTTAAGTTTCTAACTGTGAAGGTGTAGGAGGTGCAGACTGTAAACTCAAAAGACAGGGGCGTTCATTGTTCCTTTGTTGTCTCTCTCTCTCTCTCTCTCTCTCAGAAAACGACCAAGCAAAAATGAGATTGATCTAACAATTTACCAACATTAAAAAGAGAAGTTTATTATCTTGGGCCTGCAGAAGAAAGTCCCTACAAGAAGACACTGTGCACCACTTTCCCCTTTCTGATTCTTCTCCTCCCCCTCCCTTGCTGTCTCTCGTGCCAAGTGGCCTATTTTTACCCCTCCATGTGGCACCTCAGGGTTTTCCTTGTCACCACCACGTTTCCTGCCATTGGTGTGTAGGTACAGTTGAACGGTGCAGTTACTGAAAAGGCCCTGGCACTATGTGTCTAACTGTCTCTCTCTCAGATGTGGTCACAGATCTTTGTCTTCATATCCAAGGTACTGTAGCCTTGACAAGTGTAGCAGACACAGGTCTTTTTTTTTTTTTTGCCTTTTACACCTTATAGTTCATGAATTAAAACATAACTTCCTCTATATAGCATGTTGGATACATTAACATACTAAAGCAGAAATATTGGGACAAAGTATTCAGAATATTTCTTGGTTCATTTTATTCCATTTGTTTGCCTTTAATCCAGCCCCCTGGGATTAGGATATTTACAGAAATAACCCTTTGTTTACAATACACTAATCCAATCACTGTGCTAAAGTTCATTCAATTTGTGCCCTGACAATGACCCTCTATCCTCCAACCCTTACCCCCCTCCTCTAAAGCATATTTATCATTATTCCATATGCCCCAACACAACACTGCATCTTTTCTCTAGCTGAAATGTGCAGAATGTGATATAATGTACTGTGTGGCACAATGGAGTAATTGTGTTTTGTCCCTAGAGGGAAAGTATGAGCTGGAAGATGAGAAATATCAGCGCAGGATGTATACTTTCCAGTCTCATAAGACAATCCATTTGTGAGTGAGGGCAACTCATGGAGATATAAATGAGCAACTTGATTTCTAGAATGTAACTGTGTTGCCTGACCTTTATTACAGCAGGCTTTGGTGGCTTCCTTAGTCTTTTAATGTCAAACTGTATCTTATATTTTTGCAGCACTTTACTACAATATACTTTAATAACCTTTCTCTCTGCAGGGCAAAACAGTATATTAGGCCTATATATTTCAAACTATCCAAAATCAGTTCCAGATGTATGTGAGTGAGTAAAATTCTTTTATGAAAGATAAATATACATTTGGACTTAAAATGATAAACAATGAAATGCCAACAGACTGCATAAAATTAACTGTCCTCTTTGTACTGCACCTCTCCTCTAGCGTGACTCACAGTGCCTCTTTTCTTGTGCCACTCATTGCTTATGTTACTGTAGAGCACTAATGCACACAGATCGATAGCATACCTTCCATTTCAACACATTGAGCTCATGTACGGACACGCAGTTGGAATTGATCCTGTCCTGTCAACACAAAGTTTTAGGTCAGTATGTCTTTTTCCTGCTGCAAAATAAGTGGTCTTTAAACAAAAAGCTTTTGTTTTTTCACAGCGTGTTCCCAATCTCAAACCCCTTTGTAGATTGACATCTCTGTGAGACGGTGCAAAAGAGGCATAGACACAACACATGAAGTTCAAAACAGAGCATCTGGCCCATTCACATGAATCAAATTTAAAAACGTTCTGTCACTTCCAAATGCCTTCTCTTGCACATTGTAGATATTTTATGATTGGGGAAAAAAAACATCATACTGTCTCAATAAAACCATTCTGAAAAAGCTGTAAAGTCATAACAGCCATAAAACATGTTACTACACCAATAAAACGATCAGTCTGAAATGTAAAGAAAAAAAAAAAAAGCATGTCGCCTGTCAGTCTAGAACAAACAAAACCAGAAAAATCAATTTCCTCCCCCACAGGATGTCCACCGCATGCTAGCTTTTTTTACGACCACGGCTGAAAGGTGCAAAAACACCAAGCGCGTTTCAAGTAAGCAAAACTATCAATCTGCACTTTTAACGAGCTCACAGTAGAAGGTGCACACAGTCTGAATATAGTCTGAAACCTTTACTGGTATGAAGGCTGAAAACAGGAACTGGCTGGTCTCACTCATACAGGTCATTGTGTATGATATACTGTATGGTGGTATAAAAAGACATGACTGATTGAACTTTGTTGTGACAAGGGACACATTTTTTTAATTTTAATCTTGAGCTTTCAGCAAGCTGTACAGCAATCTTTTTGTTTTGTTTCTGCAAACCCTTGTGCAAATGTTTGCTTTTCTTTTCATGTAATGTGACAAATTTCTGTTAAGGTGGAAACACCTTCCTGGAGTTAAACTGAAAAATGTCAAAGCATGTCGCGTACATTCCCAACTTGCTGCAGGCTATACAGCATGCCATTGCACCTTAAACAATTAAATCTGTCTGTTAAAACCTCTGATTCTTACTCTGCATAGTTGTTTGAATATGAAAAACAACACCAGGAAGAATCAGCAAGTAGCCCCCCCACAGCTATAAATTATATAGTGGTCTTCTAAAGTGATACATTGTAGGAGAAAACTCTCTAAATTTTGTGAAGCTCTCAGCCTACACAATACAGTAGGTGCTTCTGAGACCAAGATAAAATGTTTTCAGTGATAACAATAAAACAGCTCTTCTTGGTTTGATGAACCAAACCATCAGCTTCTGAAAGGCAGAGATGGAGAGAGAAACAGAGAGAGGGAGAGCACTAATCCCATTACCTTCTCTTCCTGGCATGAGAGAATATTCATTTCTCTGTGGCAACCGGCAGGAGGGTGACGACGGAATAAAAAATTCAATCGCACATCCCACCATTTCATTTTCCATGTAATTAAATCAGTTAAATGTTATAAAAACATGTAAACTCCGTCAATGACTTTGAGCCATTTGCATTTTTAATCAGGCCAGATTAATTCTAATAAGCGAGCTGGGCTAAGGCGATGACAGAGCAGGC
Organism: Maccullochella peelii; assembly: GCA_002120245.1. Classification (NCBI taxonomy): domain Eukaryota; kingdom Metazoa; phylum Chordata; class Actinopteri; order Centrarchiformes; family Percichthyidae; genus Maccullochella; species Maccullochella peelii. The sequence goes on along the minus strand of LKNJ01002993.1, from coordinate 51,858 downwards.
CTATTGTGTGTCTGTCACACTCATTTAATTCTGTCATTATGTCCCATATCCTATTATGATAATTGGCTTTTTATTCTCAATCAACAACCAGCCAAGGATATTAAGTAATAATCTCTGACTGGTGCACTTTTAACCTTAAACATGTTAGAAGTTTGCCACCTTAAAAACAACAACTGGCTGATAAAATAGGGGAAAATGCAAAAACAGTGCAATGCCCTGGCTTATTCAGCCTAGCTACTTGCTCCAAATGAAAAATGACTGTCAAAAAGCAGCATGTTGACACTTGGCATAGGGTGTAAAGCAAACACATTAGACAGAGGAAATGGGTATCACCATCTTCCCCCTGCAAGGTAACTAAGCAGAGAAGACAAACGCGTCTGATGTGTTCAGCCATTTCCTCTGCTCCCTCTCTGGGGAGTCACTCGAAAACGAAATCTCTGAAGAAACTGGCCCTGCTGTTTAATTGAAAGACACTGCAGCAAACAAATTGGGGAAGTGCTAACAGATTACAGCCAGCGAGACATGCCGCAAGTCAAATGTCTCTGACAAAAAGATGATGATATTGTACGTGAAAATAGCAGCGATAATCTTAACCATGCACTGCGAGTAAGCTGCAAATGCAAAAATCACCATTTGTTATAATTAATTATCATAAATTAGAGATTGTTTTAGGTTTAGTTATACTGACATTTCTTTGAGGCAGAGCAACTATGTACTACCTACTAAATGTACTAAATGTAACCTACAGAGTTAAACCTCAATGCATGGTTGCAATCAAGTTACTGTAACTCACAAAACTGTACAGCAAAGTAGTAAATCTAAATTAAAATGATTAACAATTAACTGCCATTTAAATGTTTTTTATCAACATGGCATTTAGAAGCTCAGCATGCTTGCATGGTTTACCGTCTTATGGTGCTTGCTAGCACAACTTGTTCATGTTTGGGCAGTCAGCTATAAGCTAACCAGCTGACCCGGAAAGTTTAGATTGCACTTTTTCTGTTAGCAACACTAAGCTTCATGATATCACGTAACACATGTCATCTGGTTCCTTAGTTTCACCCAATGAGGTTTAAATTAACCAAACATAATTTCTGCCTACAAAAAATGTTTGTATAAATAAAACTCAATTTTGCACATCTATTCCTGGACTGTGTATAGCGTCATGATATAATTAAGAAGACGCGCCAAAGAAGATAAAAACATTTTCTACATCCTAATGCTTCCTTGCACAGCAACAAGCACCAATTGTACCCCAAGTGTGCTGCCTCAACAGCATTACCAAAGAAGAGCAGTCACATGCAATGTGTGGTTAACGCAAATGCAAAGATGTAGGACAGAGAATGCCAACCATCACTAGTCACCATGCAGGACCTGTGGTGTCAAACATGTGATCAGGGACATTTTCAACTCAGTCAAAATACTGCAATGGTTAAGTTATGTGGGATTTCTTTGAAATTGTCAAACAGAAAATGTACTTTTACTGCACCATAATGACAGTTGACATAAGACACAGAACAATATAATTGTAATGTTAATGTTTTCTCACAAGAGAATAAAAAAAATGTGCAGTGAATACTGGCAAAACATTTTTTTTTACTATGAATAAGATTCCCATAATCTTGTTTAAACATGATTTAAGACTTGCATTAGTTTTGTGGAACAGTGAACACCTAGTTCAAGAGCATGATTTCCAGTCTTTTGTTGTTGCATTATCAAAGTTCACGCTAACTCAAGTAGCAAAGTCAGTCTAAACCAATCAAATACTAAAGCCATAAAGTAAAAGCAATCTTTGTATGATCCAAAATTTGTTCAATCACACTTTTTAACATTCGTAATTCATAAATAATAGAAGGCATCTGTTAGGCTGGACTGAATGCCAAGCATTTTTTATCAATGGTAAATATAATCCAAACACATGTAAATATAATCACATACATAATAGTGTGCAATCATTTTTCATAATTTTTTGTTGGTATTTCCCTTTTGTCCAAATTTGCTTTGTTTTTTAAACATCATACTCCTTCCTCTCTATTATAAACATCAGTAGTTTTTCTATATTCATTTTTCTTTTTACATTGAAGTGAGATATTTCTGAGTTATTGTCTGTACTCTGTTCATTTTATATGTAACTAAGTTGAACAGGCTTGTCTGACTAAAAAAGGAGTCCTTACACAGCATCCATACAATATGAAACTTGTATATTTATCTGTGACATTGTCAGTCCTTTTGTCAGAAGCGAGTATAATAATGGGAAAAAAATGTCATCCATTCAATGGCTCAAAATGTACTGTAAACAATGCCAGGAAAGCAGTGGGGGCTGGGAGGGCTTGGTTTCAACAAAAGCCACCCTGATGCAATTGACGGTTGGACCTTTAATGTTTGCAGTTTCTTACTGACTACTCTCCTCTCAACAAAATGCTTGTGCAGTCATCTCACTCATATTCGTAACTCTAAAATTAGCTGTGGAGAGTAGCAAGCTGTCAGTGCTGATTCAGTTGGATAGGTACAGCTCCAATGTATTAATTTTCTCAAACATGAGAAAAGTGCTTTTCCAGGTTTCAGTACCCCCCACTTTGCCTATATCCCTGTGCATTAGTGTCATTTTGAGTAGCCACTTTTTTTATAATTTTTTTTTTACCAGAAGAGATGTTAGAGAGATTTTCTCCAGTCCCAAAAAGACAGATACAAAAAAGAAAAGTAAGTGTGGCCTCTAAAACTGTCCAATAACATGTTCTGCTTTATCCAACAGAGAAAGCCACAGTTTCTCAACTCTCACTCACTAATGTTATGAGTAAGTCAGATGTCTATCTTGAGTGCACAGACGTTTCACACTCCCACGAGCAATTTCACTTTTAATGCTCTAAAGACAAGATTTAATAAACCTTTTCATTTCACAGTCAGACCTTATGAAAGTGCCATATAGCCTCACAGTTTACATTTTACTCACTATTTATCTGTAAAGAGGACTTAATAAGTTCCCTCTTGAGTACACACAAGGTAAGCGTTACTATGGGGACGCAGAGTGCTCCTCTGTGTTCCGTGGCACTGAGGCCTTTTCCATTGTGGCGAGAGACAACAGCTGTCTTTACCTTTGGCAGGCAAACAGGCTCATTAAGGGCGGCCATGTTTGTTTTTGTGCCTGATACCTAGCCCTAAGCAAACACTGCCATATCTTCACTCCACAGCCCTCGCAGTCTCAACATTTCCTTCCCTATTGTGGAGGGAGGCCCTGGCACGTTGAGCCTGCTGTATGTTTTTCCCGCGAGCTCTGGCCGAGCTGCCAATGGCTCTCAAAGAATGCGTGCTTAATTGAGAAATTTAGTCGAGGTTTGAGCTGATGAAATGCTGAAATGCAACTAGCACACTGCTGAGATGCTATGAATATTGTGTATGTGTTATATACATAATGTATGTCATTATACTGCCTGAAATCACATCTTGTGGTATGTCACAAGAAAGCCTTCTTTGTTTGTTGTGCCGTGGACGTGATAAAGGCGTCATTATTTGGTCTGCTCACAGCTAACAGTAAAATCTGCAGTGAAAGGTTTCATTCGCATATTTTCTCCTCTCTCAGCACTGTCTGTGGCTTGAGTGACAAGGCAGGTTGAATTCATAACGCTTTGACAAAAATTCCATTTAAGAGGGAAAATGGCATTGAATGTCATTCCATTACTGCAGATGGCAAACATGGGAACACTTTAACCCAGAAGGCATTCACATTAAGTTGTACAAAATAGCAGAAAGACTATATTTTTGGCTTTCCTGTAATATATGTACAGTACTGGAGTATTTTCAGCCAGAGCATTTTAAGAGTAGTATTCCAAAATGTACTCACTTATTTGATTTCATCCCTTTTCACCATTTGTCAAGCCCAAAGTCACAATGCATTGTGAAATGAGTTCTTAATGTGGAGTAATGAGGCTGTCATGGCAAAGCAGTCTCTGCTTGTTTGAATTTGACTCATGTCGTAGATTCAATTAAATCAGCTGAAGTCAAGATGGCCCCAGGCCAGATCGGTAATGGGTGACCTCATTCAAACAATGCTCTGACATATTGAAACAATAAGAGGAAGGGCCTTCAGTTGCAAAAGCAAACTCCACTCAAAAGCGATAAGGTAGAAAAATTACAGTGAAGTTACCAAAGTATTTGAAAGATTCATGTAGTCATGCGTCTTCATGGGGTGCTCATGTTTTTTTGTTTTTGTTTTTTATCTTTTTGGTGCCAAAGTAGGTGCTTGTGTAACACCTCATAGAACAAGCTGACTGCTCTGTGTGTGTGTGTGTGTGTGTGTGTGTGTGTGTGTGTGTGCTATCATTAAAACCACAGACCTAATGGAGTGCAATTATACTCAAAGTGTAACAAATACAAACATGGCAAATGCAATCTTTTACAATAAATAAAAGATAAGCATCACTATTGTCAATGTACTAAACCACATATGCTCTGTGAACTTTGGCTCCTACTTCTTTTGCCTATAATAATTGAAAGCAAAATTGGTCGAGCTTTAAAGATAAGACTACCTTACAGATTTTAAACACAGCTGGCCCATTTCTTCTTTTGGAGGTTTACTTGTCCTCAGAAGTCTAAACTGATTTATTTGGATGTTGAAATGCCTGGAATCTAAATCATGACACAAACACTCCCAAGGCTATGTAAACAACCTTTCCAGTTCCAGTCTACAACCACGCTATCTAAGCAATAACTTGAGTGCCAAGGGCAAAAGCACTTCTCACTTTTGGAAGGGTCTCCACTGTCACACAGTTATTAAGAGAGGGTGCTCCTCAGAAAAGGAGCAGGAGGAGGTATCGCTAAAAGGCATATTCTGACTGTACTGTCAATGCACAATCAATTATGTTACTTATTTTAAGGTACATTTACCATTTATTATGTGTAAATTTACAGCTTGGAAACACAGAGACATCCTGAGTGCTTTGTAGAATAAACAGAAACGAGGTAACAAAATCAAAACGGAACATCTTGCTTTACTCACTCTTGTTTCTCTATTCACCAGGGCAATAGCAGTTACAGTAAACAGCGCACACACACACACACACACACACACACAGTAACTGCATCTCATTAAGCAGCATTCCCTCTGGCCCTTATTCCATTAGAAATTAAAACTCGGGACAATTAGTGGCAAATTGGTCTCAGCTCAAGGCTCCGAGATGACTTAATTACAGGCTCATCTGAAAACTGTGCGATGGTACTGTGCAGGAGCACACAGTGAATACCTGGAGTAAGGGTCAGTCACAACAAAGTTCAATAGATGAAGAATTAACTGCTGGAAATAGTACTGTATACCAGGAAAAAAATATCTAAGTCATCACAAAGACAGAAAGAGTTTAATAAAGTGTTGTGTATGAGGAGTTCTTCATGGTTTAAAGACGTAACTTTAATAAATGTTAACATCAGTACCGAGAAATTATAAACTACACACAACATGTAAGTGCGACCCTGCTGGTCTGTGATCATTTCTACCAAAAGATTCCAGACGGGATGGGATAGGCTAAAGGTCAAATGTTGGTGAGTTCAGAATTCTCTGGACAGAGCACTCGTTTCCTTGTTTAGAAGACTGTTTGGTACTTCACTCTTTTAGTTTTAGTTTGTCACTTCCTACAGATGGAGGGGTGTACACACCTGATAAGAATTTCATTTGTGCAAGTATTCCAAATCTATGGCATCTCCACTGGTCACGATGGGACACTCTTTCATAGTGCATCCCAATGTAGTCATTTAAGCTGACAATACAAGTGTATTTTTACATAAAACCTTATGTACTGCAACTTCAATTTAGCAATCAAACCTAAATCAAGTATCTTGATACTTCCATGGACAGAGTAAGTACAGAAAGCATGGTATTTTATCAAAATGCTGAGGGAACACGGATAACTAACTTATTTTTTATCTGCTTCATCACTCTGCTTATGACAAGGACACAAAGCACATTTTTCTGTAATTGAACCAACTCTAGTTTATGTAACGACTGACCGTTCTGCCCTTCAAGGTAGAGAGAGAGACAGAAAGAGCGATTTGATCGCTCCATGTACTTGCTCTTGTCACGTGACACCATGTTCCATTATATGTGATGTTGTCATAGGAGGAGAGGAAATTAAATGCCTTGAAGCTGTATGGCAAGTGTGTGTGTGTGTGTGTGTGTGTGTGTGTATCATTGGATGGTGGGAGATTCAGAGGCGTAAAAGTGAGCGAGTGTATATGACCCTGCATGTGTGTGTGGTCCTGTGGGGTTCAAAATTAGTTTAAAACTCATGCTTGAGTTGTAATTGGGCAATTTTGGATTTATTTGTTATCATCGCCATCCATGTCTATGAATGTCTAGTCTTTGTGGCTACAGTTTGCACACAGTTTCATCCATGTGAGAAAATGACTAACAGAACAGAAATGATCAAATATTCCTACATAATGCCACGACTGTGCAGTCCTGGGACTGTGAGACTGGCAACTCAAACCTACATTCTAAGCATTCATTTCAATACATAAGGCCAAGAGTAAATTAGCACTTTGATTCTCTTGTGTGATAATGAGAATACTGTGAATGATATGTGGATTACTGCAATATTAGCAGGAATACAGGAGGGTATCTAGATGCTAAAAATTACACTCGTCCCAGAAGCCAGTGTTTATCCTACAACCTGAGTGGGAGCAAGAACCAATTCACCTTGTGATGGCTGGGTCTGTAGCACAGGTTTTAAAACTCTGTTGAACTTGATGACAAATTAGAATTGAGCACGTTGTGTATGGTAATGACAGAAGCTTTCACAGTGACTGACACCACTGATAGACAACCACTGCAGCCAATCAAACCGGCATGAACAGGAAACGATACAGTAGATGTCAATATTCCCCAGACCTCAAACTGATATGAGCTTTGGCCTGGAATGAACTTGTTGTTGTTTTCTTGCTTTGTTTTTTGTCTTGTTCCTGTGGTTCCTTACCTACCAATACCCACAAAAAACCCTACATGCAGATTGAGATAAAGAGCCACTGGTAGCTATTAGCTACCTCAACTCTTAAAAGCCTTCCAGTTCTGCCAATAATCAGCATGCTACTTGAACACTTTGAATATAGCTCAGTTTTGCATTTTGATACATTTTTATGCAAATGTAATGCCTGGTGGTATATGAGCTGTTTGAAAGCTTGCTTCCTACATGGCAGCAATATGAACTGATATCCCTATGAAAATACTATGCCTTTATCTCCTCTGTGTCTGAATAAATAATCATTCATAAGACCTCCTCTGGTGGCTCTGAGGAGGTTAATGAGTTCAATTCCACACTGTGAGTGTGGATAACCACACATCACAGAAGGACTGTTTGTTATTTGAGGCTGGTATCTATGATAATACTGTTATCATGCTTACTCATAGTGATAAGAGTCAAAACAGTTCACTTATAATTTTCCATCAGTGATTCATATAGTGCATACTGCAGAATGAGGTTTTATGAGTTTTCATTAAGATACAGAGGAGATATATGCATACTGTTTCTATATGGTTGGTTTTATTAGTGCTTTCATGTCTTCTTTTATGTGAAGGGGATTTTTAAAACCACCAGGCATGTCAGAAATTCAGGGGGAAACACTGCATGCATTCTACACTGAGTTTAAACTGTAACTCACTGCGCCTGTATAGTTTCTTGAGTTTATGGTGGGAGGCAGCCGATGCATTTGCTCTAAAACGGTACCAGATTGCATCATATTTTCCACCTGATGTGTAGACAGTTTAATGGAGTTGCTGTCATAATTCGGGTAAGGCCAGTAATTTTATAACTATGTGTATGTAAATATGGCTACAGTTTTACACGTACTGATAGCAGAATCTAGATACAGAGAAAAGCAAACGTTTCTCGGTTTTTAATAATGGAAAAATTGGGGACAATGAGCGATGAAAGAAGCTGTTGTTTTTTCAACAAGTCACCATGTCAGTTGAGAATTTCCTTTGTGTGTGTCTCTGTGTTTGGGGGGATGTTGCATGAATGGGCAGTCAGCATTTAGGGTTCAAAAGAAAACAGCAGCCTGAGCTCCTGTCTGTGTGAAAACCAAGGCTACGGTGCTCTGTATCAAGTGCCATTGTTTTGGTAATAGTAAACCAGGGGCACTTGCCAGGAGGCATTAGTCATTCATCTAACAAGTTCCACAAAGCAAACCACAAAGTGCTCCACCGTCGACTTCCTCTTATTGAATTCTGAGCACATAAGCACATTTCCAAGTCATCTTACGGCAAGGTATAAACCTTCTGATGACTAGCTACCTGAAATATGGCTGCCATGTTTGTTTATTTGTGCGTTTCCCTGAAAGGAAGCCAGCTCATTTGGAAGCATGTATGTTTTTTTGTGAGTGATGGAGAGAATGAAGAGAGAGAAGAAGGGAGGTGGCGGGTGAAAGGCAGATAGGGTGGGATTAGGGCGGAGTAGGTTTACCGCGGTAGTCTGTGTTACCGGTGTTACACCATGTTCGAACATACACCGATTACACACCGATTGCATTACTTGCCCACTGGCCCCCACCGGCATTTTGCTTCTTTTTTTTTATGGAAACAAAACCCATTTCGTTCATTTTCGCATATCAGCACCGACATTCATCAAATAAAAAACTCTAATTCGCTATTAATACTTAGTCAGATGATGGACGTCACAGTTATAAACTGAAAGTGTCTTCTCCGTACAGCAGCAGCACAGTCGCAGCACAGACTAGCAGGAGTCAGATTTCACTTCCTTTATGAATTTGTTTCTTATTTATTTGGTTCCATAGTGTTTTCTAATTCCACTTTTTTTAAGAATTTATATTATTTAAAACTGTGTCATTTATTTGTCCATCCATTTTCTTCCGCTTATGCGGGGCCGGGTCGCGGTGGCAGCAAGCTAAACAGGGTTGTCCAGACGTTCCTCTCCCCAGCAATGCTTTCCAGCTCCTCCTGTGGGACCCCAAGGCGTTCCCAGGCCAGATGAGATATATAATCCCTCCAGCATGTTCTGGGTCTACCCCGGGGCCTCCTACCAATAATTTATTTGTGTTATTTTATATTTCAGCTCGGGCATGCTATGCCTAGGCCAAGCCGTCATCCGTCTTGTCATCTCGTTTTGTTAATAAAAGTTCTATTTTTATGTTTAATACAAGAGGGTTTGTGATTGCACTGTTTTATTGTTGTGTTTTTCATTATAAAATAGAAATGAACCACCAACCTTTTAAATATTTGTTTTGTTGAAAGTAAGAGGAAGATCTAACGTTAAAGATCAAAGTAAGCGCTCTACAGATATTGAGCATCATCGACAAATATCTTTTCTTGTAAAATGTCCGGTGTAATCGGTAACACAGTTTATTAACTGTTGGGAATATTTCCTCACTGTGGCATCCCTAGGGCGGAGTGCAATTTTTCAGCAGGCCAGGCATACAACATGATCTCTAATTACCCACAAAGCACTGTGTAACCCAAGCCACAGATTATGCTGCATTATCAGGCTTAATAAAACATGACCATCTCTCAGTTTCACTCCCTTTCCCTGCCCTGCTGCCACAAACATTCGTTCCTGGCCTAATTGTACCTGTTGCTGTTTAACTGCAGCAACAGATACAGTACTTACAGTACAACTAGGGCTGCGACAATTTGTCGATTAATCAATTAGTTGATCAACAGAAAAATAATCTGCAGCTATTTTGAAAGTTGATTAATCATTTAAGTCATTTTTAAAGCTAAGACACAAAACATTCCCTGGTTCCTGAATCTTATTTGTGAGGATTTGCTGCTTTTCTCTGTCTTCTGTGATAGTAAATTGAGTATCATTATGTTTTGGACTGGCCAAAACAAGACATATGAAGACGTCACCTTGGGTTTTTGGAGATTGTGATGGGCTTTTATTTTACAATTGACATTTTATAGACCAAACAATGAATCGATAATAAAATTAAAAAAAATAATCATTAGCTGCAGCCTTAGTACAAACAGTACAAAAGCCCAACAAGACACTTGCATTCTCTGGGGAACAACATTAAGATTTAAGGGCTGGTTCACCCAAATTAGAACATATTTTCTCACTTACCCATGCAGATAGTTTGGTTTTGAGTTAATTAAACTGGAATTTCGTTTGTGGTGCACACAGTATTCACAAATGACACAACATCTCTTTACAGAAACAATGTCCCGGTTACTCCACATAATCTATAGACCTCTAGATTATTGGATGACTGGAATTACTTTCTTCCAAAGAAATAGTCCCTGTGAAAACAGCTGACAGCGTGTTCCATGGGTTATCTAGAGAGTATCAGGGACACTGTTTCTGGAAAGACATGTAGCTGTGTAATTCTTAAAATTTAATTTTTCAATGATGTGAGCACAGCAAACATATTTCCATACACCTCTACCACCATAAATAAAACCATACCACTAGAGGTAAGTGACAAATAAGTTTGTAATTTGGGTGAAATGACCCTTTAAGTCACACCTCTGATATTCACATACAGTACACCCTGGTCTGATTCCATACTGGCTGCATATGTGCACACACTTTTGCACACATGCAAAGTAGATACACACTAAAGTGCAGTGGTCGAAAGTCACTAAGTACATTTACTCAATTTTGAGGTCCTTGTACTTTACTTGAGTTCTGATACACAAATTTGTATTCACTTTTTGGACTTTTATCTAATCTTTGTTTTTTTGTGAAATTTGAAGTTTGACCTCTTTCAGCCTCGAGCAATTATTTTAATGAAATCATCTGATAAATTGAAAGAGGAAATCATTCTTTGGGTTCACTCATGGATTTATGAAACATGTGACAAGTGGCCCCAACTAAACAAGGTGTCACATACCAAAAGGAACCACTTGTTTATTATATAAAAATGCATTGTATTTTATAAACTTAGCCAGTATTTTTGTATGTAAAATATTAATCTGAAAGTATGAAATAATCTGAAAGAAGTAACTTCAGCTGTCAGATAAATGCAATATTTCCCTCTAAAATGTACCTCAAAATTGTACTTAAGTACAGCGCTTGAATAAATTTACTTTACATTCTACCGCTGTATATGATATGGCAATATAACACTGACAAGGGCTTTTCTGCTGCATAATTAGTACTTGTACTTTACATTAGCACATTTTGTTGGTAATACTGCTGTACTTTTACGAAAAAAAATTTTTTTATTTCACCTGTATTGCTACAGTGTGGTACTGCTACTACTCTGAATACTTCTTCCACCACTGCTAAGGTGCCAGCAACGCACACAAAAGTAAGCATACACACACATATGCACACTCATACACATATACTTGCTTGGTTCACGTGGGTTGTGCCAGTAAGTGCTGCTTTAGGCTATGGTTTTTCACTACTGTCTACTGTGTTATTAACAATTCTATAAAAAGATATGCTCAAGTTTCCCTTTCCTGTGTGTTAACAACCCTACCGAGCTGCTATGAGGTTGTTGAAGCCTAGTTACTGTAAGAGAAAGACAGAGTCCTTGACAGCATAACGCCATTGACCATATGTCAAAATTTCCAAAATCCTACTTTTCTTTCCTCTGTTTGTTTTTCTTAGCGACATCACTCATCAGCATGGCTCATGGCCAGCTTGAGACTAAATAGGTCGACAACACAAAGAGAGGGCCTCTTTCTCTCGCTTTCCCTCCCTTTTCTCAACCCACAAGTCTCCACTAACCTCTCTACCTCCCTTTTTCTGCATCTATCTCTATTCCTTTCTCTATCCAAAACTATACAACAACTTTTCCATTTCTCCCTTTTAGGCAATTCACATGTCACCAAAGATAATAGCATTGCAAGAACTAAAACCATGGTATTACCACTGTACACTACTTTCTGTCACACTTCTCTCTGCCCATTGTAAACAATCATGGAGCTCATCATTAGCTCTCAAAGAGGAAGAATGAGCCACAGTTTGATTACCTCAGCGGCTCTGTGGGCTCCCGCAGTCTCTGCTGACTGAATTGGACGCAGACGATTACAGCCTTGCACAGGCAATTATATCTGCCTGCTAAATATGTCACACATAATAAACACATGCTCCTGACAGACAAGGGACAAGGCGAGACAGTCACAGCTGGGGAAAGAGGAAAGAGAACAAATTCAGGATCATATGGATTTATCAACCTTGTGTTCCTCAAGTGTAAACCTCTCGCAGTCCTAATCAATGCATGTCAGCGAATTAATCAAAGACACCAGCAGTTAGAATTTAAAGACCTGCCAGTGAATGGCAACCTAAAAAAGTATTCCGATTGATAATTTATCTCCCAAAAGAATGCGATTGATCTACACAGATGAAGCACAGTCTGTTGAAAAATACTCTATTCAAACTTGAGCTTTCAGATCATTGTACTTTATATGTACTGTTTCTGTGTTAGTCTGGGCTTGGACTATTAATTGAACTTTCATATGGGTACTGTCCCTTCAGGCTGCAGCGCAAACATGGCACTGACACCAGGCCGATAATATTTGATATTCAGTGAAAACAAGGGAGGGAAAGAGCCTTAAATCCCTGGCAAGAAGCTCATGGTGTTTGCACAGGACATACCTCAGGAAGCTGAGACAACTGGGAATGTTTGTCCAGCTTCCAGCCTCTTTCATGCATACATACAGTACATACGTACAGTCCATACAGCATAGTGCATACATACAGTACATATATGTACACACATACACTGATATATATATACTGTAAAGTGAACATAAATACATACTGCATATCATATATATATACATCGAATACATACAGTAGGTCTACAGTATGCCGTACATACTGTATATAGGCATGCTGTACATACTGTATATACTAAGGCTGTGGCTAATGATTATTTTATCACTGATTCATATGTTGATCATTTTATCAATGTATTGGGCAGTCACAAAATAGTAAAAAAATGTCCATCATAATGTCCAAGAGCCCAAGGTGTGAAGAAGGAGTTACTTGGAGGTCTCATGTTAAAATCCCATGATGGGACAGCTCAAAGCTCCAATAATCTTGTCAGTGCAACTGAGCTTAATCCACTAGAAAAACAACAATACAGCTACAACAAATGCACGTTTAATCATTGCGAGAAACCTCTTATGAACTCTCACTCCAATAGATAGATAGATAGATAGATAGGTGTGCTACATTATTTGTACATTAATTTCATCACCCTGTCACGCGTCGTTCCTTCTGAGTGTTTGCAGCCATTAACAAACATAATCAACATTTAACTAAACACCCAGGGGCCTACTCTGCAGCAGGTGCTGGCACTGTTTCTTTTCCTTTCTTCTTCTGCAGTAAGAATGAGAATGCCATCGCCCTGCCCCATGGGAAGGCCTGGGCTGACTAATGTAGTGCACACTGCAGTGGGGTGGCTGGTCTTAATTATGGTAACAGACGCTGAGGGGGACGCACTGGTACCCACCAATGAGCAAGTAGCTTAGCACTGCCATGGCCAATAATTAGCACATGGGTAGCCCCCCCATCATCACCACTACCACCCACACACACACACACAGTCATACTGTCACTCTCATAACTTACATCATTTAAAGGCCAAACAAAGAGACACAGGGTATCTAAATAATGGAAAAAAGCCATTCATGATCCTGTATGTGGTATTACAGCATTGCGTGTCTCATTTCCTTTCATCAATATTCATGTCTGATTTATCAGAACTAATTTCAGAAAAATCCCCAAAACAAAGTCACAAAAAAAACAGATGTTGACACCTTGTGGTTGGTTGGGAAAGGGACTTTTCACACATGTAGGTAAAAAAAGAAATATATATAATGCAAAAAATCTCTGGGCCATATGCATGCTCTGTGACTCAGCCAATGTCAGAGCCAAGTCCAGTTTTACTGAAATGATTTCAAATGGTTGGAATCCCTATTAAAAATCTCCTCTGTGTGTCGGGGCAGGGAGAATATGATTTAGTGGCTGTTTTTGCTCTGCCCCTGCTCGCTGTGTGTCACCGGCCCTTACTGTGGTATGCATGGCCTTCCTCTGCACGTGGCTATGAAAGCAATTGTGATTGTGATTCTGTAGTCAGCAAAATGCTTGAATAGCCCCGAGTTAGCATGCGCAGGCACACACACACACACACACACACACACACAAACGCACTACCCCCATACTGGGCCACTGATTACTTCAACCCATTTGACTCTCACTCATCCTTTGATTCTCCCTTTCTGCCTCTCTGTCACATACCACAAAGTTTGTCATTAGCTAATAGCGATAACACCACTCAACATGAACATACACTACAGCCTGCATTACAGGGACTGGTTAATTTGTCGGCCACGTTTAAGTACTCAAGGTATTAAAAATAACCCATAATGTACATTTAGCCAAAACTAACAATAAACATGTCTGTGTTTATTCAAGAGCTTGTTTAACGTGAGGATGATCAGTTGATGGGAAATGACTGAACTGAACTGAATAAGTTAATGCAAAGTAATCAAACCTTTACACAGCATACACAAGGCAGTCCTGTAATAAAAAATGAAACCAAGATAAGGCATTCAAATGGAGCGCATCATTTCCCCAGCTTATCTTAGGCAGAGGAGACCACCAACTAACAAAGCCAGCTCTTCAGTCATGCCCTATCTAAGCAGATATCAGTTGTTGGGAGGATATATGAGCTGGGTGGGGCCTGGATGTATAAACACAGGACCTACTCTCTCTCTATTCTATGCTATTGCTATACTGTAGGCAGCACCTCACCTCAGCAGCAGCAGTCAGCACTGTTTGATTAAGGTATTCAAATAAAGGAGCAGACAGTGTGTTCCCATTTCACAGAGCAAACTAAAAGTGCCTGACACAGTATATATGAGTAATATATGTACCATACAGCCTGTAAGGCAGCAGACATCATTGAAACGTGGCACACTTTAATATTAGCACAAAGCTGTTATAACGTTATTGTTCTGTGTAATTTCTCCTCAATTGTGGGAGAGCACCACAGTAATAAAAGACGCGCACACTCACAGTGAAATAAAGTGAATACTGAAAGTATTGAAGTAGACATCGTCAGGGTTATTTATGGATCTTTCTGAATCATCTCAATCTGCACTTGAAGTACCTTCTCTGCTCATTTCGTTTATCTCTTTCTTTGGGCTCTCCACCTTTTTCTGTTTTGCAGCACTGAACTTCTCGGTCTTAGCACTTAAACTGATTTGGCTAACAAAAGGATTCATGTCATAAAAGGACCAGTTGATGACAAATTTTAGCTGCCAAATCTGGGAAAAGGTTCATATCTCCTCCGTGCAAGACATTTTTGTCGATCATGGACAGCACCGCCAAAGTAACGGAAAAGACTCACGCAGAGACTGGTGATCACAGTAATTATCACATTGAATAAGGAAGAAAGAATACATGCAGCAGCATGCATGCACGTGAACTATGAATGAATGAAACAAGCTGCGGCTCCAAATGAGCAGTGTGACAAAGGCTGAAAGCATGACAGCAGCACACGTGTTCCCTGGAAGTCACATAAACTTGTTAATTACTCAAACTAGGCTTGTGTCCGCACACAGCATCCAGAGTGAGTCGGTGGCGCACAAAACAGTTTGGCAAATAACCAGACTATAAAGCTAAAATACCAACACATGCTCATTTTATCCAATTAAGCTTGTGTGTGACTCAGATTAACACTGTTAATTTCACAACGATAAAAGGAGAGATATTTTCTCAGGCTGGAAATTGCTTCTTTTATTCTTTTTTTTTTAAACACGGATACTGGAGAAGCCAGAAAGGAGTAATGGTACTAAATCTCAATATGGTTGCCAAATTGCAACCATCTTACCAAAAGCTTCTTTTCATTCAAATTATTTTGACTCTTTTCCAATAATATTATCCCAAAAGAATATTCTCAAGCTAAGCTAGAAGCCAACAACAAATCCACCAACAAATTCAGCTACAAAACCAAAATATCCACATGAATATGCAAAGTAAGTCCATAAGACCAATTGAGCTTAATGCTATGATTAGCCTTTTGCCTCCACACTGCTTCAGAAAAAGACCTGGGCAGAATTTTAAATTGGCCAACCAGGGCTGTCAGAGATGATTAGCAGCAGGCAGATCTGATCCATAGATAAAGTACCTACATAACAAATCAGATGTCTCTTTAATGCCACTACCAGTTTGACAAGCGTTTGAGGAGAGGAACTTGACCTCATGCACTGTGTTAACAGGACACCAAATGATCCCTGCTGCTCCCGGCCTCATTTGCATTGCTAGTGAAGGTAGTTAGTGTTACACTTGTGATGATAGCAAATTATACCTCCCCTTGTGGAAAGAATCCCCCCACTCCCTGAAGCAAACGGAGTGGGGGGATTTCAATAATTCAAATGAACACTTGTAATTTTGAGGGGCGCCACACTTTTGTTTCAGTGACAGCAGTTGGTGTCACTTTCTCCCTTGTGAAAGCACTTTGTATCATTTAATATCTAGTGGCTTTGTTTCCAGGATTCATGCAGTGTGGGGATATCAGCATATTCTTGGGATTATCCGCATGGAGGATGATCCTAATTCATTTGACCTATAAAAAGATAGCCTGTGCAGAGGAGACAGTTATATGAGCCCATTTGTTTGTCACAGGTGTAAACCTGCCTTATCAGTAAATGTTTTATATAGACCTGTGATCGGATGTTGGTCGCTAAATGAAACTGTGTCCTGATTGGGGGTTTTTTTCTGCCATCCGCACTCGAACAAGATTTGTGCTACCAAACCTGAGCAAAGATGATTGTAGCACCACTTCTTAAGACCTAAATTGGGAGATATATATTTTCAGTTGCTTACGTTCCATTACAGAGATTTTCCATTGCCCACACAGTGTCAGACAAACATCCCCAACCGTGTTGTGTATCATTCCCCTCATTGTCATACCTGAAAGCCATCTTTATCTGAGAGAGCAAGCCAAAGAACTCCAAACCATCTTTATCTCATAAGAACTTAACCTACAGCAGCAAGTCAACATCCAGAGCCTGCTGATTTGTAATATTCCAACCATGGTAAGTGACAACAACAAAATCTAATTCTGTGATCGCAGATGGCTCAGATGCAGTAACACTAGTGGAAACTGTAAGTCTGTTAATTAAACAGTTAAAAATAGTTTTCCTAGTATTTCCACAGGGCATATATTTTGTTTGTGGTACTCATTAGTACTTTTGCTGTGATCTTATCTCACTTTGTGGTGTTTTTATTTCTTATGGCAGGTTTTCAATTTAAAACACCTAAAGATTTCGAGTGCTGCCCCATCCTGTCGGTTATTCATAACAGGATTACTAGGCACTGGTTGTTTTTCGCAAGGGATGATGATTTCATTTTTTTCTTGGAAAATGTCAAACTACAACATATTCATAATGTTGTTTTAAATGCCACCTGCGCACTTGCAATGGAGTCAGTGCAGGTCATAAGCCAAAAGCCGCGGGGTGTTAAAACTAAGAGAGTGAAAAGAGTGATACTTGTACCAGACAGACTCTGTGGTTTCTCCTTACAAAGTAATTAACAGTACATTACTGGCACACATCCATTTAATCGTTGAACTCCCAGCGGAAAACCATGTAAGCTATAAGAAATCATTGAGAGGGAAGATAATGTTGGAGCAGAGAGCAGAGAGGGGCTGTATGGTTTCTATATAGTCACACATCGGGTGGGACACTTAATGCCAGCTTTGTGCTAAACACAACTGCATAATCTCACAGGGGAAATAACATAACAACCACGTTGGTTAGAGAAAAAAAGTTGCTCTACACATTTTCTTTCAGCAGCAAAACAGAACGGCTGCATGCCTCAGTCTAAAGTAACAGTAAATACAAATTCTGTGTCCTGCTCCAGACTAAATTAAAACCAGTCCATCCTAGCTCGGGTCACTTTATTTGCTGACACTTGCTGACATTTTTAAAGAGTGTGTAGCCGTGTTTGGAGCAAGTGAGCGCCCGCCATGCGTTTGCATTGCGTTAATGTTGCAGGCTGTATTGACTCATATAGAGATACAGGTGAGAGACATATTAAGCATTTCACTGCACGAGGCTACACAGTTTGTTATTTACCTTGTTGGGGTGGTAATAGTCCAACGAGCTCAGACAACTTGGATCAGTCGGTAGGGAGCATGAACCCACATTTGCCGGGGGCGCAGGATAAAATCTTACGTCCATCTCAGGTTGTGCGAGACTGAAGGCATGAAATCACTTTCGGCGTCTTTGACTCACTATTGTCTCAGCAAACACAACGCCAAAGCAGGAGAGACAAAAAAAAGATGAAGTGCGGGAGTTTTACTCGGTACACTCTTCCCTCACATCCGTTCGCGGCCGAACTTCGGCACCAACTCTGGTGATGCGCAGTCCTCTCAGAGCCCCGCACCAGGATGCGAAACACTCACTCACTCAAAACGGAGAGTAGGCTACAAAATTTCATGGAAACAAACACACGTGTTGGCAAAACTATCCCGTTGTTCCAGAACAAATAAAAGCAAACCTCCAACTTAGATCCTCTCTTTATCAAATATTTGTTTTACGGCTGAACAGCAGCCCATAAATGTGCAGCCTCTGTTTCCCCACTGCTCTCAGGACTCCACACAGGCTTTGTTATGGAGGTGCATATTCTTGCATTGGTTCCAGTACAGAAGTGGTTGGACTTCCCTCTGCCATGCGACCTCTGCCGATAATAAACGGAAAGAGGAATGGAGGGAGAAGGGGGAGGGGAGATTGGTGGCTGCCTTGGCAACCGCTCTCCTTTCTGCAACTGCGCGTTTCTGATTAGCTGGAAATGTAGTGGTGTGCACGGCTGTGCATTAGGCTATAAAGCGCACTCTGCTTCCACCACTGCTTCATAAAGGCTTCAGTTTGGGTTATTGTGCCAAGGCAGATGGGAGGAGGTTGCACAGAGACTCTCCGTAGAGACCATGTTTTTATGTAGCCTATTTCTATTTGTCATTTGCATGTCTACAACCTCAACCTGTTGTGTTTAATGCCGACATCACCTGATTATACAAAACATATCACACTCTATAGCCTAAAGCAAGAGCAAAATTCACTTGGATAGGCCTCTGTAGCTACACCTCTCATTTTACCGTAATGCCTATGAATATGTTAAAGCAAAGGGACACAACTCTGTGACATATATTCATTCTTATAAAGTCACAGAGTTTAATCTGTTAGACCAGTAGTAGCTTTTAAATTTGAAGTCAATTTCAATACTAATAAAGTTGTTTCTGTGTCCAGTTGTTGCCTGTATTTGAAGTTTTAGTGTTATTTTGATAAGTGCAAAAAAGAAGTAGAAAATGTAACCACACCCAACAATGCAGAGAAGCACACTTCTAAGTGTGAGAACTTTCAAAAGTGTGTAAAATATAGTATGCTCTGGGTGGAAAATGTACAAGGAGGTTTAATCTTGTATTGTCATACATTTGCGAATGTGTGTGGAGAGAAGCTGGGGCTGTGAGAGCTGCCTCTGACAGCTCACTGAATGTGATGGATAGCACACCCTTGCCCTGTGATGTGCATGCACATTTGATGTTGAAATGGCCTATCCATGGGACCATTGTCTTTCAATCATGTCAAGGCAAAGTACAGAACAGAGCACATTTTCTGCTGCCTGGCGTTATTACTATGCCACAGTTTACAGCACAATCCATACACCCTGTCTGCACAGAAATGTTCTTTATTCTCCCGGTGCTGTTCTGTTTAAAGATACCTAATTTTATCTGTTTTAGGATGCTTCAGCATTAGAACAGTGATAATATATCCTCTTTATCACTCTTTAACAGTATTGCAGACAGGCTTTTATTAAATGAACCTGGGTGTGAATAAAAGAGCATGTAACACTGAGAAGGGTACAATTGTTTTTACACAAATCATGACAGCAGCATCTGCCCACTGCTGAAGCACTTACATTGCCAACCTTCAGAAATTTAAAAAGCTGGTCATTATTTCAGCAGGTCTATTATGTTACAGTGCAACCTCTTTACTTTACAGTGTGGGCCTTCGCTGGTAGGCACAGCCTGCCACTCTCCCTGGGGCCCAGCACACAGAGGGTTAATCGCATGGCTCGGTGCCATGGCTTCATGGGAATGGAATGTGGAGTGCTGTGTGTGCAGGGCTCCTTTCCCAGCATCCCTTACTGCCCAGGCGCATGCTAATGATCAGTATTATTGAGGCACAATTGATGGGCTAGCAACCAAACAAGAGAAACTAATTACTACTAAGGCTTTATTGTCCTTTAATTACTGAAGCTCTATGGCAATTAGTGCTGCACAAAGACACAGCCCTACTTTAATCTCAAATAAAATGTGATGCAGATGAAAACATTTGGAAGATGAAAGGTAGATAAGATAATTTGGCTGTCGGTTCGCCCTGCCGAAATGATGGCTGATTTGAGTAAAGCGTGGGAGAACAAAAGAACTGCTGAGGGTTGCGCTAGTTTAAACCGAAAATCATCTCAAAACAGAATCAGCAGGTTATATTTCTGTGACCTTGGAAAGCTAAATTAAAAAATGATTTCATACTATAGAGCAAACTGTGCAGAGCTGGTATGGACAGGGGTAGTGACGAGGAGTCCATAGTGGCTATGCACATTGTTTAGAAAAGTACAGTTTATGTTGTATTACATCGAATGCTTCTCAAGGATAACTGACTGTATTTACTTGAACATTATTGTGATTTTTAACCAACTAAAGCCATGATCTTAGGTTAAATGCAAATTGAAAATTTGTATCATCTGTATCAATATTTAACTTTGGTGATTTAATTGTGTCATTATTTTCCCTTTGAACAGTTGGCACCCTCCGCATTCAATACAATTTTTTCACAATTTTGAAAGTATCATGGCCATTTTAAACATCATTTAGTCCTGATTTATTCATCATTAAAGCAGTTTCAGAACATTAAGTACTTACCGTATAACATATCTTGAAATTAGATGTGTCCCTGTAAAAATTCTGTTTTTGTTAAAACTCTTATCAGTAGCATTTTCCATAGGCCTACATATATTTGTGATTGCAGATGTGCTTGTTTTTATGATGTAATCTGTATTACAAAAAAAGAGATGGCATTATATCCAGTTTCATGTAGCTGAGTAAATTGTCCTTTTTTGGATTTAGACTATGAATTATGTTGCTGGATATGTTAACAGTAGATTTAAATAACAACACATGAATTGCTTTGTCCTCAATCATCATTTTCATTAAGAAAAAAATCTCTGAAATTCTGACAAACCAGTTTTTGTACTCATGACACACCCACAGAAGTGCAGGACATATTGTACTTTTACTATCTAGCATTTAGCACAATTTGATCTGTCTGTGCAAACTGTATGCCTAAGGGCAGCTATGGTAAGCTACATGCAAATGATACCATTAGGTTAAACTCACTCTATGTTGCTCTCACTTTACCAATTCTAAAAACACACAATCTTTCCCCCATTTAAACCAAGAATGATTTGTGTGTCATTCCTATAATATATATATATATATATATATATGTGTTATAATATACATTACAATTGTAGATTTATTTGTTGTTCACGTCATTAGCATGCACAAGACAAAATCATGTGATTTTCTTTTCTTTTAGTTTAAGTCACCACTACATGGTGTAGTGTGTGTGTATAAAAAGTACCTTGAACAGTGTGTCCCAGTGAGTTCTGTTTATTACTAATCACACACTACCTGTCTGTTGTAACTGTACAGTAAAGCCTGCATGGCATTTGGAGCTAAATTTGTCTCAGGACTAAGAGATGAATGTCAAAGATTGTTCATTTACTGAGAATCAAAGTTAATTTACTGAGAATTATTTCGTAAAACATCAGTGAACCTGTCTCACTGCTCCCTTTTGAATGTAGTTAAGAAGTAAGAATAAGAAATATGACTTGCTGCTGGTGCAATACTGTAAGTTAAAATAATGATTTTGGGGATGATGGCAAAAGCGTACATGGGAACACCTCAGGACTTCCAAAAAACAAACATTTTGAATCTCACAATCACCTGAGGGAAACTTGCCAGCATGTTTCTGGACCAGCATGCTGACCTTTGACCCCTGTGCAAGGTCGCACTGACCATGCTTGTTTCAGCAGGGCATGTGAACCAGCAGTGTGTCAACAACCACAAACATCAGTTAAGATAATGATTCTGGGATCATTAATTTACTCGAGGACAAAAGAATGAGTTGCCTGTTTCCATCTATCGTGGATGTCAATTTAATTGTGGTAATGCAGTGAGAAACATCAGCCGGTCTCTTCTTCCTTCCACATTTCAATTGGAATAGATGTCGTGATCCTATAATGTCCTCAATGCAGCTCTGCAGACAAGGAGGTCATGACCCAGTTTCCCCAGAGGTCAGCTCCCATACTCTGATGCAGGACTTTAAGCCTCTGACTTTTGAACCACTAAATATTATGTCCATGTGTGGTTTTCCTTGATTTATTCCATACATGGAAAATGCTGACTCCTTAACAGAAGTCAGATACAGTACAGTACGTCTGTAAATCTGGGCTTGCAGTGAAGAAAAATGCTGGGATATTATTTGACTGACATCATGTCCTCATTGTGTCATCCACCTTGCAAATCACCCTGAAGCATAATTAAGGAAAATCACCACAGGGCTTACATGCATTGACTCTTGATTTGGTAAAAGAGACATGTAGGCTATACCTTTCCCCTCTGCATGAAGGGCTGCAGGAAGACAGAGAAGCTCAGTGAAAAAGAGAGCAGACTTGTCAGTCTATCCACGTTTCATTTAGCACTTCATTTCAAGGAAATTCTAGAGACTCTTCTAATTGCCTATAGCATTTCAGCTCTCATTTGAGAAAGAATGGGTTGCAGTCTGCAGAAGCTTAGCTCAGTTTTTTTATATCATTAAAAAGGCCAACATTTGCACATGGTGATAATGTCAAGTGAGTTAAAGTTTCATACTTTTGAACATTGAAAAAAAACAAAAACAGAGAGAGTGTGTGTTGTTTTGATTGCCTGTGTTTGGTATGTGATCAAAACATGTCAGTGACATTTGCTCACGATTTTGTTTTGCATTTTAGACACAATCTATCTCATGCATATGACTGAGTGCATGTTTTGTGCACATGTAGGAAAACAGGACGTATTCTTATTTCTACTCAACGAGACACATGGCATCATTTGCCAGAGAAAATTGTTTGTCATTCAAGCGGAGGAATTGTGAGTCATTCCTATATAAAGAAATTCAAGCATCCAATCATGGTCCCTTTCAGATGAGCAATTAGGATTCTTTTTGAGTAGCTCAAATTATAGATGTTTTTACCAAATGGGGGAAAAAAATAAAAGAGGAAAGAATAAATGAGGCTAATTTGAATTCAGGCATCTTTTTTAATGTGACCTAACAGCAATAACAACCATTAAATAGATTTTATTTTCCAGTGACTGCACGTTTTGGGATTTATTTGGTCAGAAGTCGACATTTTATTTTTGTATAATTCTGTTTCAGGAGCTGTTAACCTTCACAGCCTTCCATTTATGCAGATCTGTAGATATGATAGCAGCATCATATTCTGTAAAAAAAAATCCTCTCCATTTTCACTCTCTGTTGATGTCAAGACATGTAGATCCTATGTAATCTCTATCATGCATGATGGTGAAACAATGCTTTTGCTTCTCCTGTTCCATCCACTGATTAAATGAAGCATACTTGATCTTTATCTGGGTTGAAGGATGATGCCTGCGCTGGCCTCTATCCAGGTCCTGTAGGCTGTGAAATAAGAAATAAGAACAACACAATACATTTATCAGAGACATTGAAATGGCTTGTATGGCCTTAAATCTGCGTATGAACTCTGAAAGTTTTATTTAATCCATGCTGGATGTTAAAAGTATATTTCACCTCAAATATACATTATTTATTGGGCGATAAAGGAGTATTTCACTCATATATTATCTGTTATCAAGCCTACAGGATGTTGATATCACACAAATATTATCAAGCCACTGTTTTCTAAACCCCGCCCCTGAACTGCAATTGTCCAATCTTAGCTTAGCAACCGTAATTAGGCCTGGTGGGCGGCTCTGTCCTGCTCTTTATTGGATTTGGGGAAGTTTACACTTCAACAAACCACAGCCACACTCATTATCCGAGACAGTGTTAAATTCATCAAACATATTGTTTAGTCCTCATCTTTGAAGCCTTTTCTCTTGAAACTTTAAAAGTGAAACATACTGTTTGAAATTCGAAAGGCGTCCAATCTAACCTCTGTCTTGCATGTCCAAGTATGTACACTACGCAGCCAAGCAAGGTTATGTTAGAATGAAATGTGGAAAAATGCAAGATCAGCCTCTTATCATATTAACAACACCAAAAAATTTCAAGTGGTTATTCTGCCATCGTCATCTATCTATCGTATTTCTCTACACTTTCTTTAACTTCTACATATGGCAGCCATTTTAGAGCCACTTTAACGTCAGGGAAACTATTCCAACATGTGTGTCAAAACTTCTCAGACTGCCAAAACTGTATGAGAGAACTGTTGAGAAGACAGCAAACACATTGGTTGAGCAGATGTACTGATTTTTTCCCCCGTATGTTTTGATAATCTTTTGCAGGTGTTAAAATGCTTTTTACGATGAACTTAATTGTATCAGAGGTAACCGAAATGTTGGAACCTTTATAAAACAATCTGACTACAAAATGATTTGTACCAGGAGTCCAGATGGTGAGTAATTGATACAAATTCTGTAATTTTTGGGTGAGATATTCCTTTGATCTGAAAGATTAAGCATCCTGATCAAGGCCTCATTCTGGAAAAAATGCATTTTGTCTGTCAAAATCCCAGTAAAACTAAATGGCCACTGTAAATATATCAGACTTCTTACTGAAATTTGAGTGAAAGAAACTGAGATGAATCTTTTGTCCACTGGGCAGTTGAGTACAGGAATTAATTTAGTATTTAACTCACAATTCAAGGCTATATTCCTAATGCCTTCTCATCTTGGCTTTATAAAGGGACAAATCATATTATAACCTCACTGTACAAATGGATTCATGCGGTGAGAAATGTCGGTGATTACAAGATATGCAGAAAAAAGTGTTTCATGGTCAAATTCCTATAAAAACCTAACTGCTCATTCTCATGCTTGTAATATATCGGACAAATTATTGTAATTTTCCACTACGTAAGCCTCGGTGTCATTGTACAACGACTGAAATCAAACAATCCAAGGTTTGGTAACTGCACACTCTTCTTGTGCAGCACACTGATGTACAATATATTTGATAGAGAGCCAATATAGACTTTCCTGGGATTAAACAGCTGGAAGATTTGAAAGAGATGGTTATGCAATTTTCACCTGCTGCAGAGAAAGTGCCTGTTGGGAGTCCTGAGTGTCTTATAATGTATAAGCACACTTAGTACTGACGGTTTGGACCTCTATCAGTCTGGAAGGAGTGGCATTGTTGCACAATGGAAAGCAGGATGGAAAAAATAGTTTCTCATCAGATCCCTTGAGAGATTGGAGGTTAGAGTTTTATCTACACTACCTTGAGGATTTTCCCCAAAAACAGACAGAGTTGAGCTGAAGTCGACGTACTGTATGGGTCTCTGTGTTGGACATGACTGCCCACATGAATAAAATATGGCTGTTGAAAATGCTGTTCAACACTCTTTTGGAACAACAGTATCCTTTTAAGAGTAATTTCACTTAGGCTGTGTGCCGTCGCCAGCCTCACCCCTTCTTTCTTCCTCTTTTACAGACACAAACAAACACACACAGACTCACATTTTCAAGGGTGAGAGAATGCTACATTGCCATTACCAGTGAACACAGAGGCTAGGGGAAGAGAGAAGAAAGAGGGAGGGGGGAGGGATCGGATAAAAATCCATCAGATTTAATGGCACGGTGATGTAGATAATGTTTTCTCTTTTCAGCTCAGCTCAGAGAAAAGAAGGCAAAACACAACTACTTTCACTCTCTCGCACCGTCTGTTTTGAATGAAAGGGAGCACATTGTACTGGGTTTGTGTGTCTAAAATGTCTCTTTGTGCACAAACGCCATGCTCTTTTACCTATCAGAATGATGGCCCCACCATTATGTGATTTAATGGTAAAACACACATACTCTTAATCCGGCTACACCACTCTGGCAGAGGAGCTGGGCTTACAGTTAACGGGGGGAAAAAAAGAACATAATAATCTGTTTGCACAAATACGACAGAAAACCCCTCAAAAACTGTGCAATGCTACGGTAATTTGCCGCACAGAAACATTGGAAAACAAATGTGTTCAGGAAATGTAGATGGGTTTTTAAGGTCTGAAAGCCACACCTGCTTGGCAAGCAGAAGCTGGCTCCTTTTGTCTTTTATCTTCTCCTGTAATGTGCACAGGTGCTGCTTAATTCAATTGGAGAACGTTGCCATGGTTTTACATTAATATATTTCCATGTTACCATTACGACTGTTGTCATGGAGATGATAGGACCTATTTGAACTGAAAGCAGAGATGGTTTTATGGGGGTATTGCTCTCTCTCTCTCTCTCTCTCTCTCTCTCTCTCTCTCTCTCTCTCTCTCTTTCATTCGGCTGCTCCATGTCAGGTCACATGGTATGCAGCCAGATTTAAGGCTTGACTTCACTGTTCATTTTCCCCCTTTTTTTTACTGGTTCTAACTCAGTGTTGCTGGAACAGAAGATGTATTTCAGTTGTACCTGGCAAACAGCACATTCAGTATTGTGCAGAAGAATCATTTAAATATGTGACATTTAAACAATATGAATTGAATTTTCACTAATGTTCCCATTGACTTTTTACATTACCATTGAACCTATGTTGATTGAATATCTTTTGAATCCCCAGAGAAAATGCTTACAGAAGAAAATGAACAGGCTAATCAGGTACAAAGGTGGGGCTGCACTGGAAATGGAATTTGCCCAAAATCAAAACAACTATGTAAAATGCAGACATTTTTTGAATATAGCCTACTACGAACGTCTAATCGAGACACGGTTGTTCCAATTAAAGTAATTGCACACTTTCATAAAATCAATACCGCTCCCTGGTACCGTAATTGCTTCTTTCAATCAATTTGATGCATTTTCTAGAACAAAAGGCAAAGCAGGGGTATTCAATTTACTCAAGCATACCAAAGTTGATGGAATGCTTGTATTGGCTATTAAGGCATTGGTTGTTTTCTTCTTCTTAAGGATGCCAGTGGAATATCTTCGAAGGCGAGTTCAAAGTCACCTTGTTATCTCTGAATTTTTGTCTTCAATACCACTGTAACTCATTATATCTGCACACACAAGAGGAGAAACACATTAGTACCCTGGTACCTTACTGAAATGAGATGCAAAATGTATCACAATATGCAGTAACTTTGTTGAAATCGCCCTAAGTTTCTGCTAATGAATGTGCTTACATACACATACACACACACACGCATATAGACTTAGACTCACACACCTTGGTTGAAGGTCCAAACAAATATAGAGAAAATCTAACAAAAGCACCCATGAGAAACTGGGCTATTCTGACAGCTTTGATCCATCAGCAAACCATGATGCAAAGCAAAGTCAAAATGTGTCCTACTTTTCTTTGCATTAACTGAGCTCAAAACATGTTCTGAATTTTTACATACTGTATTTTAGGCCGCTCTCCCCAGCCTCAGTACTGTTGTGAAATGAAATAACTTAGAATTAGAAATGGGTTACAGTCTGTGTCTTTCTTCCTCTCACTCTGTCTCAGACACACACACACCCACACCCACACACACATACATAGGCAGACAAACCAATGTTTAAGCCACCACCATTTTCTTTTTTTCTGCATTTCATTCCTTTTTTTTTATGATATTAAACTCTGGACTCGCAGCACAGCACCCAGCTTTCTGCTATTCTTATACAAACACAAAGTGACAAGATGGTTACTCTCTCTGCACACTGACAGTTCATTCCAGACTAGGAAAAATGTCAAAAATGTTTAGTCACGGCTGAGTGGACTTAATTACCGTCCTCTAGGCTGCCTCAGAACTCAGTGCCACTAATGGTCCTGAGCAACAGATAAAATTCCATTTACAAGAATGTTGTAGCCACAAGATCTGATTTGGCCAATATGAAATATTTACATTGATGTAATTAAAGTGACAGCGCTTGTCACCCATTCTGGCCCAAAAAAGAGGGAATTGCCCTGTTTAGACAAATATGAAAACAGTGATTGTTGGCCTTTTAGATCAAGATGAGACATAAATTTAGCATGTGTTGTGTCTGAGGATAATTGGAATAGTGTTCTGATAAGTGCTGATTTTGAACTTTTAATAATATATTTGCATACACAGGGAATGCGGTTCCTAACAAGGTTACTTACAGCAGGTAAAGCAAGCATCCTGATTTTGTGTTGTTACATGTAAACATAACTTGATTCAAATAATCAATTATTTTTTTACTTTTTAACCCTGTGAGGCCGTCCTCTACAAGAAACATGATTACTGTAAGAAGCAGTGTTTGCAGTTTTCTGTGGCACGCCAACATCTTTCTCCTTTAAAGGTACAATCCGTGATCTAAATATAAACAAAAAGGTCACCCCCCAAAGGGAAAACACAGGACTGCAATCACTGCTATCACTTCCAGTTGATTGACAGGTCTTTTAATACACAGAATAATAATCAACAATCAAAAGTTTTCTGGTGCTCTTCAAGATCTGTTTACATCAGTAATGCTTGTAAAACCTTGATTAAACCTACATTTTCAACAATCTGTGAAAAAACACACAAAATGCTAATTTCACTGTAAAAAAGACAAACTCTTAACTGCAATTTATGTGGTTGAAAAGTACAGAAGGAGCCTTTAACTTTTCTGAAATAAAAGCAGTATTTAATATTATAACTGTAATCATCATGACCTCCTGCTCAGTCAAATATGGAGAGGCTAACGTCATTGACAGAAGTAGTGTGATTTGATTTATTCATGGCAACAGGGAAACTCAATCAAACAACATCAAAGGTTTATGGAAGTCTCTTAACCCAAACAAGACCATGAGGAGAGCACTATGCCCAGTTCATCTCTACATATGCAAATGTAGACAGTGTCATGGTATTATAATAAAATAAGAAATGTGGTGGACACATTTTCATTAAAAGTCCTTTTCTGTTGTAGGAAAGCATACACTTTAGATGTGGGTTTCTACTCATGGGTGCAGTGCTAACGTCTACCTGCTGGGTTACTCAAGACTCCAGTGTATGAAAATAGTCTCCCAGGGCCCCTATCCATACATCATTTTTTTAAAATAACTATTGCGGATATAAAATCAAGTTGCCTCTGAAAGAGCTGAATCCCCAACTTACAAAAAAAAAAAAACCCCAAAAAACAAATTTGACCTATAGTGCTATCTAACCCTGAAGATAGTTTTGGTTCTGAGAGATCTGTCTCTGATACTTCAGCCACCACCCCAGTACAATGGAGGTGAAAGGAATTTTGTTTGTGCTGCTCATGACGTTCAAAAATAACATTTAAAACAAATTGAACAACTTTACAGAATCAACGTCAACGTAACAGTCACTTGAACAGTTTTAACAGGGACCATTTCTTATGCAGAAAGTATCTCAGTCTCACAATTGGGACATTGTTATTGCACAGACACCTTTTTTAAGTTGTGAGCACCACAAAAAAAAGTAATTCACCTCCATCATTTTGGTGTGGAGGCGGAAATCTGAAAGACAAATACCTGGGCAAATAACAAAATAAAATCAAACTAGATTTTAAAAAATGTAAATTTCTAATCACTTGAACACCTTCAAACAAAAGTATGAGCATGGCCAGATACCACTGGACATAAGTAAGAATTTATTTATTTTTTTGTTAATTGGCAGAACAGTTGCAAAGTAAAGTTGTAGGATTCATATGATGTGGTTAGTGATATCTGCACTCCTATTTAAAAAAACATAAACAAATTATAAATATAGTCTACAGCCATGCTAGTGGCTCTGTGAGACTGAACTTACTGTAAGCACAGTATTGTTTTGAGCTAAATGGTAAAGTCAAGATGCAAACTTGCTCACAATGACAATGTTAACATGTTGATGGTTTGCATGATATAATGTTTACCATTGTCGCCAACTCTAGTTTGCGTGGTAGCATGCTAACATTTGCTAATAAGCATAAAAAACAAATAGCAGCTGTGTCTGATTGGGCGAATTGAAATATTGACCCAGTGATGGCGCTAAAGTAAAGGGATCACCAGAGTCATTATAATTCATCCTGAGGGGAGCATGAATACCTCAGTTCATGTCAGTCCATCCAATAATTGTCGAGGCATTTCACTGAAAGCCACAAGGATTCATCCTCTGGGTACCATGGATGTAAGGACAAACTTCCACCACAATCCATCCAATAATTGTTGATATTTCAGTCTGGACTAAAATGGTAGACTAACCGACCGTCAAACTGACATTGCCATCCCTAGACTTATGTCGCTAGCATGGCTAAAAATCTATCCAATATGTACAGTACATACATATATGCATGACGTGATGTTTCATGGTAAAACACACAGGAAGCTACTGTTTTCACACTCATAGATGAGCTATTGTATGGGTCATTGTGCCGCTCCCCATCCTTCACATCCATCATGTGAAAATGAGTTCATATGCATCACTGCTAACATAATGGGCTTAAGAGGCTGAGAGAGAGGCTCAGCTAACATGCAGGATGGC
Organism: Maccullochella peelii; assembly: GCA_002120245.1. Classification (NCBI taxonomy): domain Eukaryota; kingdom Metazoa; phylum Chordata; class Actinopteri; order Centrarchiformes; family Percichthyidae; genus Maccullochella; species Maccullochella peelii. Next base: position 21,217 of record LKNJ01002993.1, on the reverse strand, counting down.
ACAATAAAGAAGAACCCACTGATGTTAATGAAAATGTATACCATTTAAAAGTAGTAGAAGCAATGGCTGGGAGGAAGACAGAGCATTATTTATTAATAGTAAATGGCTAAGTGACTGGCTGTTGATGGCATGGGCTATTTTCATACCTTCTCCATACACTTGATGTTCTTCTTTGTTGCCAGGTTTTTCTTCAAAAAGGAAACAACATTATTGTGTTCTGTTGTTTACTGGCGTTGTTGGCTTGGTATCCATTTTTTATTTTTTGGATAATTGCTGTCTTTTTCTGAAAGGGTTTAATGTGTGAAATTGACTTTAGAACGCTGTTACATAAGGAAAAGTGCACGGCCAAAAACAATGAGTGCCTTTGATTACAGACTCACAGAATATATTTCACAGATATTTTCGGATCTTTACCTAAGACCACATGAATTTATTAGCCAAAGTCAAATCTAAAATATCTATGGAAAGATTGATAACATTTAAAAGAGAGCAATTAAAGAACCCTCCAAGGTTGATAGGTCTTACCTGTGCACTGTTGTATTGCTGTGCCTATTCCCCCATAGCCCTAGTTTTACATGTCCATATCTACCTCAGTGAGACTAACATGCAAACGCCCTACTGTGCACTGTCTTCACCCCCGCCCCCCCCTTCCCTCTCTGCTCATCTCCCTCAGCTTGTAACCTGAATTCAGTAGCGCAGTGGACCAATCGATCACAGGGAGCCCTTTTTTTTTTCATCCTGGCAATTTTCTTCTGAGGAAAGGGGGAATCATGTGAGCTAACAGTGTGGAAAATCAATGCTCCATTGGCATAGAATAACTTGGAGTCTGGCTGGCAGAGAGCACTGGGCTCCATGAGGCCAGTTTGAGTGATAAAACCACCCCACGTCCCTTCTCTCATCCTGTATGATATGCAGCCACCCCTGCCGAGCCACACTGACTCGACAATAGGTTAACAGTTTTATTCCCCAAATCCTGTGGATTTATAAGGTGTACGCTCATGCTGTGAGGCTTTGTGTGCATAATGGCCCTGTGAGTGTGACTGTGTCTACTGTATGCATGTTTGTGTGTATGTCAGTTTAGTATATGTACTATGTATGCTCCACAGGGCTGTAGCATGTACGTAAAAACCTCTAACATGTAAACCACTCTGACCTGTCGGTGGTTCAGTCATTACAAACTCATGATGTGCAGCCAAACATTGTTCAAAACAACAGAGCTTTATTTTAAATTCTAGTGGAGATCCCAAAGTTTCCACAGATGCAAAGTAGGCCAGGATGAATTTTGAGGAAATGTGTATAAAATGATGCACATAATATTTAGAATATTTCCATTTGATGAAAACATTTGGTTTGGGGTTTGAATATTTCTCTCAGTGTAAACATCATATAGCTTGAATGAAGAGTTGAAACAAGCCAATATTGCCAGACAGTGCTGAATACAGTAAGTATATTTTTCAATCTTAAATGAACTTAAGGGAAAATAAAAGGGGGAAACTGGATGTTGAGGGGGTGTTTTAAAGGTTTCCTATTGTATTTAACTGGAAAAAATACATTTCTAACCACCTCAGAATTCACCACCAAGAGGGTAGACACTCTACATGCAAGTAAGCTTGTGTATGTACAAGGGTTGGGGCACATGCAACACTGCAGAAAACTGTGCTTCAGTGTGTGAAATAGGTTTCATAATCACCAAGAAACTGGTTGACACACTGTCATCTTTCATAACAGTACTGTCACAGGTACACCACAAAGTGTGCTTGTCTGCATATGAGTGTGTGTGTGTGTGTGTCCTTTCAATGGAATGCCATCCCTTCTTCACCACCCACACTGACCCAGACAGTCTCAAACCTGCTGATGTTGCTTTCAGTAAAGTTTCGTCTTTCAGATCTGCTTAGAGGGTGAGAAAACATAAAACAACTGCAATCCTGAAGATGCAAGAATATGCAGATAGATAGATAGATAGATAGATAGATAGATAGATAGATAGATAGATAGATAGATAGATAGATAGATAGATAGATAGAGGTAATGACTTAAGTTTTGATTTAGTTTACTTGCACAGTGTTGGAAGGCTTATGCATATGCTTTTATATTACAACACCACATAATCAAGCGAGTTGTCGGCCTCTTCATTAAGAACTACATGTTGTAACAAAGCATGGATCTGCCTGGGAGACACCAGTCACATTTTGTCTTGCCAATTACACTTTGCATGATTCCTCCCCCAAATTAGGATGAGCCAAGATGGAAAATGATTCTTGGCATGTGGTGGGCCCTAATTATCCATTGAACAAATGGAAATATCATTGATGTTGTGTTCTTAATCCACCCAGAGAGAGAGAGCAACAAAGCGTGCTGACAGCTTATTGGCTTGTGAAATATAATGTGAGAGAGCCCAACAGTTTGTTGTGATGAGCAGCCTGAGAGCTTAAACACATACCTGGTTATTAAAAGTTTATTTGTGGTTGATGCAGATCTCTAACTTCATCATGTTGTTCTGACGGGATAACATGGTCCGTTACTGATGAATAACATGACGAAGACATCATGAACGCTAAGCTCCTCGGTGCTTGGGAGTGACAAACACCATGAAAAACAAACAGCATTGTATTACAGGAAGTTTTCAATTGTTGTCTTTGAAGAGCAGAACTTGAATCATGAGAACATACTCAGAGTGAATATGGGAAAAATACAATCTCTCAAACACAGATTGGAAGAGGAAAATATCACCTGTCCAATTTTCAAGCATCACTTCCATAGTGAGACACAAACAGATCTTAGCAGCTACCTCCAAACGCTTTGCTTGTTATTCACAAATACATACCACAATGAGACAAATATTATTTCAAAAGAAACTTTAGATATGTTGTGCATCTGCAAATTTGACTTTATAGGAATAGCAGTGAAATAACATTACCATAAGCTTGGTGCAATGCATGCATAATAGATTGTTGTTTTCACTCTGCATATGGTAGGAGCTGGATTCGCTTCAAAGTGCACCAAATTTGCATGATTCGATGTGAGGGATTCTGGGATTAGAGAACACCACTTCCTCCCCCCACCCCCCTTTCACTCAGCTATAGAAAGGTATCACATTCCCACAGATGGTGGGGAACATTGTGAAAGTATTGCCATTACGATACAAAAGAGTAAGCACAGGAAACTGAGAAAATAAACACAGCCAACATTTTTTTTCTTTTTCTCTAATTTAACAGTTTAACTCCGTTTTTAAATTTAATACATGTTACTAATAAGTTCTGGCATCAGTTTTTCATTTCTTTCCGATTCTAAATAATATTAACAAATTTAAATGTATTAAGATTCTGTTTGGAAGCCTATAAGAGGACTATATTAAAATGAAAATGGAAAATGGCATTTGACATTTCATTTTCAAAGACTTAACCTGCTGTACAGTGGACAATATTCAAATGTTAAATCAAATTTGAAAATTAAAATGCAATATAAGCAATGTAGCCTAATTTTCCATTTGTGCAAGCATTATTTACAGCAGGTTAAGTCTTTGAAAATGAAATGTCAAATGTCATTTTCAGAAAATTGCATTTTAATTTTAATTGTGACTTAAATATTGATGGCATAAATGCAAAATCAGGTTACATTTTTTATATTGCAATTTTCAAATTTGAATTAACATTTGAATATTGGGGTACGACTTTGAAAATTAAATGTCAAACAGCTTTTCCATTTTCATTGTAATATGGTCATAGAACGCCCAAACGAGTACGCCTATGTGAAAATTAAAATGCAAATTGGATTATTGCATTTTCATTTAATTTTAGACTCAAATAATACATACGTGTGGGGAAAATTATAATGCTTTCGTGGAATTACATTTTCATTTTCAGGTTTACATTATCATTTTAATATAGTCCCCTATAGGCTTCCATAATTCTGGTCAAAGATTTTAAATATCATTTCTGCCTCCGTGTTTTGACACTTGAGATTTTGTGATTGAGAGGAAAAGTGACAGCTTGTACATGCCAGGAGAGACCAGCATCAACAGAAAACACTCTCCTGCTTGTTGCCGACATCCCTCACCCTTGTCTTCTATCACTTAAAAACTGACAGAAAACAGAGAAAGAGAGGAAAAAGCCTGTTTGACTGTAGACAAGCCCCAGAGGCTGCTACTGAACACTGTCTCGCAAACAAGAACAAATTGATACACAAAGTATTAACAGCACTCAGAGCTGCGGTATTTATGAAAAACAAATGTCACAAGAGGAGTGAACTGCTACTTTACAATGCTAATGAATCATTTTCTCTCTCTTTTTTTTAATGCCTGTGATTTTGGCACTGTGCATTCCTAGATAATGTAAACTGAAGGTATAGTCACAGGCAATGGGGGTTTTCACAGCAGTGTGTACTTTTATGCAAATTACATGCCCATCAATGATGAGCTGTCCCATCTTCTCACTGGATAACCTGATTATAATTTAGATCAGTATGTCCATCTGTTAGTGCAGATGCACCCATGTGCAGCGTTGTGCATATAGGATGAATTAAACTGCCTCATGGTTTTTCCCATTTCTTACTGAGAAACAATGTCAGAGAAGGCAGTCAAAGAGAAGATTTTGTTTATGCCTGTCTCCTGCTGTTTTGCCCTCTATTTCTGTTTACTTGTGGTGTTTCGGCCCAAACTGAATGGATTAGCACTGAGATGACACGGGGTGAGAATAGCACAGGCCCGCACAGTATTGTCTCAGAGTGAGCAAAACTTAACAAGCCAAATCCAGCATGGTTTTGATGGTGAAACCAACATCTCGTTGTGGATTTTGTGAAGATGAACACAGAACATTTAACCAAAAGTTGAGAGTCACTTAGGACTGTAATTAATTAATGATGAAGACTAAGAGTCTACAACCATGTTAGCAGCGCTGTGAGGCTATACTTAGGCACAGTTGTGCTTTGAGGTAAATGCTAACATCAGCATGCTAACATGCTCACAATGACAATGCTAACACGCTCATGTTATGCAGGTATAATGTCTATCATGTTCACCATCTTAGTTTAGCGTGTTAGCATGCTAACATTTGCTAATTAGCACAAAACACAAAGTATAGCTGAGGATGATGGAATTGTCATTCGCTTTTCAGGTATTTAATACCGTGAAAACAAATGCAACAGAAAAATGCTGCATATCCAGTCGATAAAATTCTCCAGGCCTCTAGGGGGAGCGCTAAGTGGAACAGCTTGAGAGAGTCCAGAGAGGCGACATAAACAGGTATGTTTTCTTTTTTTACATTTGACCTTAGTCTTTTCCCCCTAGAGGCCTGCAGAACTTATGTTGTGTTGACTGGATATACAGCATTTTTCTGTTGCATTTGTTTTCAGGGTTTGTGTGTTTTTGACTTTGCATAATTTCTGTATTTGCAACGTGTTTCCTGTATTTGTTTTGGCTTTCTGCAGCACGTTTTTTCATTTGCAGCCTGTTTCTGTTGTATTTGTTTTGGATTGAATTGGCATTGTTTCTGAAGCTGCAGCACATTTCCCTAATGGAAATATTTTGGGCCATTGTAGTGCGTTTGCCCTTGTCGGCCACCATAATTAAATCATAGACATATTGAAATTTTGAACATTTGATGATGGCGCTAAATGAAAAGTTAAGGGAACACCAAAGTTATTACAATTCATCCTGAAGAGCACATGGATGTCTGAACCAAATTACATGGCAATCTAGTCAATAGTTGTTTAGGCATTTCACTCAAAATGTGTCAACCTCATGGTGGCACTAGAGGAAAAGTCAGGGAATTGCCAATGTCAGTAGGATTCATCCTCTGATGGCCATGAATAAAATTTGATGGCAATTCATCCAATAGTTTTTCCAAAATATTTCAGTCTGGACCAAAGTGGTAGACAGACCGACAGACTAACATTGCCATCCCTAAAGCCATGCCACTAGCTTGGCAAAAAATAAAACTGTTTGGCATGGGTCCATTGATTAAAGGCTTGGTCTCTTTTGGTATACATCTTCTCAAATACCCCTCATGCTACTGTATTGAGCCATGTAGATCACTTTGATTTAATTTTCCCAAGTTTTTAATCTCTGAGATTTTCGCCTCCATCCCAGTACAATGGAGGTGATAGAATTTTGTTTGTGGTGTTACGTTACATTTAAAAAATTCAACAGCAGTGTGCCTTTCCAGAAACAGTGTCCCAGTTACTTTAGATAATCCACAAAACACACTCTCAACAGTTTTTATAGGGACTATCTCAAAACCTGGGCAAAACCAAAATGATAATATGTTTTTATGTCATTTGGGTGACCCAATTCTTTAAAATTCAATTATCATTTGTTATCACTGCCTATTCCATCCATCCTGTCATTTTCAAAACAAAACAAGCTTATTAATTGTTGTGTGCAAGCAATTAAGTCTGACTGTTTTTTCCCGCTTTGCTGATAGACAGAAATTCTCCATAACAGTTATTATCTGTACTCATATTTTGGATTAAAATTTAGTTTGATCAGCAACCCAAAGATTTTTCAAATCCACAGGTGACACATCTTCCATCAGTTGCAGGGATAATCTGGCTGTGTGCAAAATTATTTCCACCTTGCAGATGAACCAGAGAATCTGACGTAGAAAGAGACAAGCTGTTGATGTGTGTCCTTCGGACAGGTTGTGGAGGATCAGGTCTTGTGATGTTCCTGACCTAATATGGCCAGGTCTGGACTATCAGCTGAGAATCAGGTGCTTGCTAAATATTTAGGAGGATGAAGACTTCCAGCTGGGCCAAGGCACTCATCGTAAGGCTCAGCTCAGGGCTTCTTTTCTGTCTTACAGTGGTGGAATGTAACTAAGTACATTTACTCAAGTACTTTACTTAAGTACAAATTTGATGTACTTCACTTCATTATTTCCATTTTATGTTACTTTATACTTTCAGAAGCAAACATTATACTCCACTACATTTATTTAGCTTTTGTCACTAGTTAATTTTCAGATCCATGTAAAACATATCATGATCTTAAAAATATGATGGATTATTAGTGATGAAACTACCCAACAAGATATTAAATTGTTAAAATTAGCTCCACATTGACAGCATTACATTTTTAAAACAGTCAAATAATATAGATTGGATAAATATAACACTCACACACACGCACACATTTTGCATAACTAAGTACATTTTGCTGGTAATACTTCTGCACTTTTACCTAAGTAACATTTTGAATGGAGGACTAATGTAGTTTTATATTTTATACTGAGTTATTGCTATTTTTACTTGCGTAAAATATCTTAATACTACACTACTAATGTCTTACTCCATTTTTCAGTCTGTATCTCACTCCTTTTCTCTTTCCTCAAGCCCACTCATGCTCGCTCTCGGTCTCCTTTGTGTCTTTGTATTTTAGCCGCAGTTTTCTGCAAATGATCGCATCTACAGTAGGCATCCTAGAGATTTTGTGTAGGAAGAAAGTATGTTGTGTGGGAAGAAATAGTTTTAAAAACAAAGGGATTCAGTTCTCTGAAAGGATTTCAAGTGTCTTTTAAACCCTATAAAATGTTGGTGAGAGGCATGTTGTTCATTTCCAGTGGCTAAGTTGTCATCGTTAATAACTCAAGACTTTTTCATTCAGCAGTTTGGTGCTGACAAATGTTTATTGCACAATTGTTTGTCCACTTATTGAGCTGATAGCTTTGACCTGCATATACAACATCGAAAAAATGTGGAATTAAGTGGTATGAACCTAATTAAACACTAACATATTGTAAATTTTTAGACTTAAATTAACCCTGATGACTGTCTAAAACCTCTCATACTTTAATTGATTATATTCTGCTGTCTGTTTGCCTCCACACAGTGTGTTTCTGAATCCCCACTGATTAAATTCCACCATAAATTATTATATTTAATGAAATGCAAGCAATTAAAGTAAAAGCCTGATCAAATGGTAGCTGACGGTCAGTCAAATATGCTGACGTGTAATTGAAAATGTCCCCTTTCTCTTGCTCTCCACTGCCCCTGTAATATGAATCCGTTTAAAAACAGATCAGGTTGCTGGTGGCAACAGGGGAGTAGATGATACTTAATCAACTAATTGACACAACAAAGAACAAAGACCTTATTTGAATGTGTGTGTTCAATAACATCTGGCCCCTCTCATGTTTAATGCTAAATTATTCAGCACGATGGCTTTTAGCATCCAAACTAGCTGTAACTTAATGTTTCAGCTACTGATGAACATGTCAGGCAGCAAAGGTTAAAGGTTAAACTGAAGTAAAGTAAGCTAAAGTAAACCTAACAACTTTGTGGCAATAAAACCGGTGTAAATCACAATTTCTTTCTGTGAATATGATAATAAACAAGCTGCTACCTTCTGAAAAACGGTCTCATCGAACATAAAAAAACATGGAGCCTCAGTTTCATTGATCAGCTATAGCATTAAATGTTATTACTCGTCAGGCTTTTTGGATCAAAGGCAATTATTCATAATTCACCTTTCCAAAATCCTCTGGCGTCGCTCTGTTCTACAAAAGCAACAGAGAACACAGAATACAATTTAATGGATTACCATTTTTTCCTGTGCGTTATGACACAATGACACAATTACCTTGAAGCTTATTTTCGAGGCGGGAAAAAGAGGATTGGGTGACAGAAAAATAAGGCGGATAATATGCTCTCTTGTATTTAACTTTGACAAACTTACAGGCTTAAGGCGTAACCGTTTCCTAGTCCTTTCTGTCATGCTTCAGAGAGTGGGAAGGGCCCTGTATACTGTAGCTACAGGTCATTGTTGCCGTACAGATGAACTAAGTGACAATAATTGAGTTAAGAGGGGAAACAAATGATGTCATGAGTGCATGAAGTGGAAACAGTCGACTGACTATTTTCCAAAACAATACATGCCAGAGCAAATCAGTTTTATTGGGAGGTGCTGAGTGGGGGGTGGGGGGTAGCTTTGGTTCACTAGGCTTCACCGCAGTTCCACGGGGAGTGTGACTGTGTGCACCAAAGATTAACTGCCCCACAACAGGACAATAAGTCACTTTTATCTGTAATTAGTAGAACAAAGAGCGAAAAGTCAGGAAGTGATCGAGGAAGCATTCAGATGTTTTACTTACATTAAGGAAAGGCAGCAGTATGACAATGTAAAAATACTCCTATACAAGTAAAAGTACTCTAATCAAACAGTGTAGTGGTATTATCATCCAAATATTTGTTAGTGCTTGTAAGAATTATGCAAAGGTCCTTTCAGAGATTATTCTATTCTTGTATTACTATTATTACATCAAGGAATATGTAGGTTTGATTAGAAAAGCTTTTATGGAACAGATTCAGCACAAAGTCATATGATATGAGATGCCGTCAGTCACACTTATGTGAAACAAAACAAAAAAATGTATGAAACCTAAACCAAGTGTGTGTGTGTGTGTGAAACAACAGCAACACGGGCCATTAAACACAGTATATTATGTTACTTACCACATTTCAACTAGATCTGTCATTCAGCCTGTATAACCAAACAAGTCACAGTGTCAATGAATAACAATATTACTTCAAAATACTTTGTGGATTATTAACTGTTTATCTGAGCATATTTATGATTTTCTAAGACATAGGTCAAAAAACTAATGTGTTTCCCTAAAAATCCTCTCCATAAATCTCTGGTTTGGGTTGCATTCTTGTGCTACTTTTATGAAGAAACAAAAATACTTTTGTAAAATCACAGATTATTCTAGCATTTTATAGATAAATATATTTTGTAAGTAACAGTCTTGTGATGACTCATACAAGATATTTTACTTCAGAAAGAAACTCTGTGTGTGTTAATAGTGGCATAACACTATTAAAACTACTCAGTTTAACAGAAATGTAATTTTTCTTCTTCTTCTTCTTCTTCTTCTTCTTCTTCTTCTTCTTCTTCTTCTTAAAGCATTTTGTGTTGAAATTGCTGAAAGTGCTGTCTCAAGCAGGATCTGTGTTGGAAATAACATAAACATGGTACACGCTGCTTCTAATGTCCCTAGACATACAGCACAGGTTGGTAGTGTCACAGTATCAACTCAAAGAAGAGCACTAATGATGTGAAATAGGCCTGAAGGACACATTGAGTTGTTGACATTCATTCCATTCCGGTGTGGAAAAAAAACGAAAGAACAGAGGAATGATTAAAGTGACAAAGGTTCTGTCTGCTCTTGTCCTTTATCTGACTGACGACTTCGCAGAAAAGAGTTTCTGACTAATTGCATGGGGGATGAAAGTGGCCACAATTATTTCCCAATAATGGCACAGATGCATCCATTTCAAAGAGAGTTTGCAACATGAAGTTTATTTAATAAAGCATTGGAGTCTTCTTGGGTCTTTGTTCCTGCATGTTTACGTTTGAGTGTATGTGTATCTATCTATCTATCTAAAGCAATGCAAAGTTTGCAAGGTCAAAGGCTTCATATGAGTCACCATTTCCTCACCACCGTGGAGACTGTTTACCCTCTAAAGTCAGTTTAAACTTGATCCAATCACATCTGCATATTTAGGCTGCACTACAAAAAAATAAATAAATAAAAGCGATTGTCCCAGTTTTAGTGTAGTCGACAGTCACAGGCATGCTGAGGTGGTAACTTCAGCCTGTGAAAAGTTTCCTTTTCTGTAGGTGTATGGTAAAGCTGAGGCTCTTGTTGTATTGAAGTAGAATATGACTCATAATCCCAGATGACTCATGTGGTGTGTTGAAGTCACACTGAGGTTCTCAATATACCCTGATTTTCATGCTGATACAGGATGGGTACAGTGTTGACAAGGTTGAAGCTTCTTTTCTTTGGTCCACTTTTTAACTCTTTTTTTGGGGGGGGTGGGAGTTGTTAAACTGTGCTCTGAGACTGGCTTATCTCTGAAAAGCTTGATATGAATAACTATGTAGGAGAAAGAAGAAAGTCTGTTAAATACGCACTTAACTGCAACAAGAAATACATTCGGTGAAACTAGCTTAAAGGGATATGGTAGCTTCAGATATCACAGTAAATGATGCACTGTGAACACAGTCCTTGCCTCGGGCCAACACGGTGACTAATGCATTTAGCTGCGATTAAACAGCCTATGTATTTAATGTGAAAACTGGTCATGTTTTACAAGAAAGAAAAGGGAGAGCATTAAACTTGTGTTGGCTGAGACACTGGTTATATAACATTATTTTAGCAGGTTCCAGCTAAAAAAACTTCTTTAAAGTTTATTAAATAACTCAAACTATTTAAATAGAGCTTTTCCTTTTTCCATGTTTTTGGCACAAGGCAGTGCATTGTGGGAAAAAGGATGCTACACTAATTTACTGTTTACTTGTTATTGTGGGCTAAGCTTTTTCCATTGTTCGTTACAATCCAATCGTACAGTAGAACAAAAGGATGCCTATAAAAAAGGAAAATGTATGGCCAGAAGGAAACGTACTATTAATGTGTGCTCAGTCTTAGACACACAGGCACACACACACACACACACACACACACACAGTTATGCACTCACCACAATTTAAATAAATGTAACCGCATATTGTGTGTCTTTGCACTTTTCAAATACCACTGGGAAAATGCAGTTTCTAGGTCATAGCATGGGGGAAAAAAGAGCCTCTGAGAAATACATTTAATACATTTGACTTTCCAATACTGCATGGACATGTGCGTACTGTATGATGCATGGTGATGTGAAAAACACTCTTTGAATGGAAAGCACTCTTTGATGTCCTCTCACTTATAAAACAGCCCTGCATGTGGTCTTTAGTCTAAATTTACTGGATTATTAAAAAATTTGATCACGTCTCCAAGTTTAATAATTGTGTATCTTGCTGTCAAACATCCAATTACACTCCACGGATCCCTTTATATGGTACTTCGTTCAAATATAAGATATCTGTGTGGAAACCTGGTCGGTGTCGTATTCCCATGTGGACGAACAGAAACGACATCAGATCCCAGTGTTGACATTGGGCTCATTTATTGATGTTTGCTGGCAACATGTACAGGATGGAGGCAGACAACGTTAATGCCACACTTGAAGGAGCTCATTCCCTCTGTATTTTCAGGTCAGTGGCTTTCATCAGATGTAATTGGGGGGGGTGTTAAATTATGAATGAAGAACCACTCTGGGATGATGAGGATGATGCAGATTATTCATCCCTGCTTCCTTTCCAAGCCACTTCTCAGCAGAGGGATTTCACACCAGAGGGATGAGGACTGTATTACTCAAAAGTATACAGTAAATAGATTAGAGGTCTGGATTATAGTCTGGATCAGGGGTTCCCAAACTTTTTAATGTCTTATCATTAACATTTTCACATCGATATACATCTGAAGTAGCTTCTGCTGAGATTTTTGATGTTGTAACACTGACACATTATTTATTATTATTTAACCTTTATTTTACCTGGATATTCTCTGAGATCAGGATGTTTGTTTTGAGAGTCCTAGCCAAAATGACAGTACAGTTTACAGAAAAAAAAATGCAATAGAAAACAGCAAAGCGATCATGTAACAAGAATGTGTGGATTAACAAAACAAATGATAAAGGGGTGAAATACAATGACAGATGATGAGAGGTCAATACTGTCAGTGGAGTGATAACAACTTTTCAAAAGCACTATTCTCTTCCTGTTTTGGTTTTGCAATGGCTGATACACTTCCTTTGTGCTGTAAATCGAGCCTTCATTTTCCCGGGATATCATACTCGGTGGCAGAGAGAATTGCATAGTGAAAGCGAGACTTACAGGGATCCAATCTAAACACTGATGGTATCATTATTCTATAGCCATTACATTTACTTAATAATGATAAGTTGAAGCAAAAAACTTGTCTATTGCCACTTTAAGCTGTGGAAACCCCCAGAAAGTGAAAAAAAAGAATAAAATCAAGCTATTTCTAATTTTTCTGAGGACCTTCTGGAACACAACAAACGACTAAGGAAGGTAACATGGGAATGATGAAGATAGAGATGATGGTGAGAAGGTCAGAAAACCCTGAACTTCATCCTCCATCCTTCCTTCCTTTGTTTGTCATGACTACAAGCGAGCTATTTAGCAGCAGAATAAATGTTTTTAATTTACTTTTAAAACATGGCTGCGTCTGGCAGTTTGTGGGCCCCTGGGCTAAACATCAGCGACGTGGCAGGGAAGAATGATTGCTGCTGATCAGGCAGTATGCTGGCTGCTGATGACTGTATTGGAACAGATCAAGTTATGGATGATTAATTTAGACACTGAATCAATGCTTGCTGTTTGCTTCATCAGGGCCTCGCTGACCTCAGAAGCTTTCATTAGGTAGTGTAAAGCAACATATGTAAAAGGCTTCCCTGCTTTTGAAATGGTCGATTACTTTTAAAGAAAATGAAATGTCACTCTCAACATCTTGCCCTTTAAATCAAAGTTAAACCAGACTTCCTACTTCTACTTTTTTAAATTTTATTTACCTTGTTTCAGACCATTGCCTGATAGTGAATCAATAAGTAAGTCAATCTTTACACTCAACTTTTGCAAAAATATGTCTGCCCCAATTCCTATCTCATGATTATAAAAATGTCAGTGAGCATCCCCCTGAGCAAAACCTGGATAATAAAGACCACTACACTAGATCTTCAGTTCTGAAAGCTCGAGTCGGACCATGTAATGTTTCCTCTCTGCTGTCTGATGGAGGTGCAGGAAGAAGAGGAGAAAAGGAGGGAGGGGCGAGGAGAAATGAGGTTGAGCTCTGATGAGGATGAATAGTGAAGAGAGGAAGAGGAAAAAGAGGAGGAGGCTGGGGTTAAGGAGGAAGGGGGGTGGGGACTGAGAGGAGGGTAGAAAGGGAGGGGGGGCGAGAGGAGAAGGAGGGAGAGAAAGGGTGCTGAGAGAGGTCTAACTCTGGCATAAAAATAAATTCAAATGCATTATTCATGGCTCTCTGTGTCAAAATATCATTTACGTGTGCTGTGTTGACTCATGGCTCGTAAAATGAGAAGGACATGAAAAGAAAGAAAGGATGGAGGAAATAAACAACTCAGGAGGCTTTCTCTATTCTTGGCCTGAAAATAAAAAAGGAGCCCTGGTGCGCTCTTCCTCAACTTATTAGGCATCAATTATTTATTGTACTCTCTGTAGACTATTCTTTATCTGTCTAATAAGCAGCCACCTTGTCAGAGAAAGTCTCAAATCCATCTTCAAAGTTTGAAGGTTTGAAAGGGACTGAAGGAGACTCTAGTGTATTTCACAAAGCTAATGCAGAACTATCCTGAAGAAATGAAACTCACTGCTTGTTACTGACCCCTTAAAACCTAACACACCATGCGTATATGAGGGTGACAATTTTCAAATCAACCCCAATTCCCCTGTCAATACATCTTTGAGTCTTCCGTTGGCTGTTTAAAATCTGGGCCAAGATAACCAGCTGTTTGTGAGAATTTTCTTTACCCATTTTAATTTTTTGTATTTTCTGTGTTATGAGTGCTTCCACTACTACATCAGCAAGCCTCCCGTCTCTCTGTTTGGGACCACTGGCTTCATGCAGTAAGTACACTGACACCACAGCAGCTCCTACAGGTGGACGGCAGTACTACCACTGCCATCAGCTTTAATCGTGTTTAATTCCAATAATAGTGGTTTCCAAACTGGGACTCGCAAGATAATTCTGAAGGGTCATGTGATGATTATCAGGGTATGAATCTTTACACTGTGCAAAATTATATTAATTTTTTCAGATGCTCTTCTAATCTTTGCTTTTTCTTGTGAATTACTAGATTATTTGACCTCTTCGGGCCTCTACAAATATTCAAATAAAACAGGACAACACACAAACACACACTCAATGGGTTATAACCCATTGACATATGCAGCCGTGACGATGAGTCACAAGTAGACATTGCTTCATTTTAAGTGGTTACAAGGTGTTTAAAAGGTTGGCAAAATATCTGTTTTCATTGTTTGACACATTTGAGAGTTAGGATACTAGTGTGTATGACGTCTATGAAGTCCAAGATGCCAATACGAAATGTGATCATAAGTGGGCTAAATTTTGATTGCACATGTATAGAGAATAAACACATTTTTTTGCAACTATACAATGTTTAATGACTTATGCATGCAAATATACAAAAAGGTAAATGACTAACAGCAACATGAAGCAATCTTTCATTTTAGGAGTTATGTTTGCTACAAATAGATTGTATACATGTTTTCTTCTTGTACTTTTACCCCGTCTTCTTCTTCTCTCACTCCTGTATTTGTATGCATGCATGCATGTGTATGTGAGTATATACTGTATATATACATATACTGTATATCTATGTGTGTGTGTATCCAGTGAGGGTGGGGGCACATATGACCTGCTCCACTTTTATTTTGATTTATAAGGCTGGTGGAGAGCATCATCACAGAATCGCTTCATCTTCTCTCCTTTATTACACCACATTTGTTTTCATTTTACTCCCAAGGCCTGGCTGAATACATTACAGATTTCCCATGGGGCCGCGGGGCCAGCTCCTCCGCCACGGGAGACAATGGGATGATGGGGAAGGATTTCTAAGCATGCTTCATCATTAGAGGCATTAGCATTATTTTGACTTCAAAACATTACCACAGGATTATCATTATTCTCTGTATTAGCAGGATAAGTAGACACATTTGTGGGAGCATCGGTCAAGCACATTGGTTGTAATAACAAAAGTAATAATTGCTCAAGCCAGTAAGTGATAATTAGAGACATTAAAGGTGTCAGGTATCAGAAGGGACCTTTCTAAAGAGCTAAATTTTAAAAAATCCACTATTTCTAATGGAAAAATAACAATAGTGACTCTGTCTTACACACCAACCTGAAACTCTCCTTTTCAGCAGCAGAAAAAAAATGTCCTCTGCCCTCTTTACTGATGCAACCTCTACCTCAGATCCCATTTTTGGTGATTTAGATGAGACACCCCCCACCCCCACCACCACCACCCATACACCCCCACCAGTCATTTGAGACATTTTTTTGATACCTGAGGGGTAAAGTGGGACACAAAATCTGATTCAGTCCTAGGCAGATAACTAAGAGTAGATCATTATGGTGGAGATAATATGGCAATCTGGTTTAGCATACAGAGGTCAATGGCAGGTTAATGCACAATGTAATACATGATTGACTATGGGAGCCCAGGGGGGAGGGGCCTTGAGGTCAAAGGGTGGCATGGAGACTTGTTTTGGTCAGTCTGGAAACAATATGAGCACAAGGTGGGGAATTATGCCCATTTATCATGTTTGTCATATGACTTTGGCCTGAAAGATTTCT
The DNA here is from genome assembly GCA_002120245.1 of Maccullochella peelii. NCBI lineage: Eukaryota > Metazoa > Chordata > Actinopteri > Centrarchiformes > Percichthyidae > Maccullochella > Maccullochella peelii. Next base: position 4,976 of record LKNJ01002993.1, on the reverse strand, counting down.
GTTCTAACTGCACAGCAATCCCACACAAAGTATTATTATTATGTTTCCAAAACACTACATCCATTTTTGAAAAAGCAAACTTAATTTAATATCTCTAAAATATATGTGTAGCTATTTTCTCATATCCTCAAAATAATAATTTGCTGTAGTATTTGCTGTTAGATCTTTACAGTGTCACACAAGCGGTAGATGTTTAATTTTAGAGAACCAGTCATGCTAAAAAACTGCAGTCAACTATTAATACTTGCTGACATGTCTTCATTTTACTTCATGTCAGCCATATTTTCTCTTTCCTTGCTTCCATTATGCAAGCATATCAGTTTGCTATTGTTCATCTCCATCTTTCATTTGCCTGTCTTTGGTGACAATAGAAAAGGCTCAAGGAGGCCAGAAAACTTATATACTATATATTAGTCGTCACCATACCTGCTCTAACTTTCACTTACAGTCATACTGAACCATCTATTTCCTGCCTCATTCACATGTTCAACATTCACAGCCAGCAGTGAAACTGATAGCATCTACATCATTTCAAGGACACACAATAACACCCACTAGCCAAGTCTTGTTACATGAATACATAGAGGAAAGGTTTCCAGCAACATTATTCCATGATTGAATTCCCAAGGACAAGAGGGAAAAGTAAAACAAAAATGGGGAAATGGAAAGGGAGGGTGAAGGGAGCAGAAACTAGGTGTTTAGTGTGGTGAGAATGAAATATAAAATATTTTTGTATAAACACTAATTATGAAAAAACTATGACCTTGTTTACATGTACATGTGTTCTTAGCATACATGTAAACACATGCACACCCTTGCAAGAGTCAGATATGTCAGTGTGTGAAGATAAATCAGAAAAACAACATACTGTATAAGAGTTCACAGCTAAGATCCCGTTGGCTACTGATCTTGCTATAAGCAATGCGGTTGGACATGTAAATTGCATGGCCTTTCCACTCCTGGGGGTAAAATTACTCCTCAGTGCTCACTGCACCCTGTATTATAACCCTCTGGATTGTCCCTGTTTGGGAGTTTGGGGGATAGCTGTCAATCAAATCAAGGCCAGAGAGAACATTTTTACNTAGTTACACTATATTGCAACATCTGAGAGACACTGAAAAGACATATGTCAGACAAAGGATCAGATTTTGACCAAAATATATATATGATATTATCAGAATTTATCATTTTGACTTAAACATACATATAATCACACTAATACTGAACCATGTCGAATGTTAGGAAGTGATTTATGCTCAGCTATAATCAAGATTGGTGAAAAGATTAAAACACAGGCCCGGGCTGCTGAGATCTTCAAGTGGAGACCCCCACCCAGAGGTTATGAATGGTACTGCACCTCGAGCAGAGCACTTTGTTGTCCTCATACCAATATGTTAAAATACATGTACGCCACACTACTGTCCGATAGTGTGCATCAACACCCCTACACTAATTACCACATGGTTATTCCCAGAACCTTCAAATTGGTGCTCAGATATTATGGGGACTCTTTTAGCCTGAACACCCTGAAGAGGAGACATAACAGAGGTGAGTGACCGTGAGTGACCCGAACACAAACAATGCACATTATACCACTGCACACTTAAACAGTGAACACTAAATTCAATCCGTGTATGAAACTGTTGAACTCCTAGAAACAATAACACAAAGCCTTGAAAGCTGATTCATAAGGAAGGTGTAAACAACTTATGGAACTTTTTGTTCGCTTTGATTTTTTATTTTGGGAGAACCTCTCTTTTTATAAGTGTGTAATCAGCTCGCTTCAAAATGGTAAGCATATTTTGACTTCACTTGGAAAGAGCTATAGTCTAATGGCACATTAACCCAAATGGTGAGTGTCTGCATATCTCGGCCCAAAAAACTTGATGCAAACTTTAAAGGAACCATTCGGGTTGCTTGTGCTTGATATTCATGGTGGAGGGTAAAAAGAAAATATCTAGACAAGCAGCGTGAAAATAAACACCACAGTTAAACCTATCATTTCTAGTCTGTCTCAGTTTGGCACACACACATGACTTGTTAAAAATGCATAATGAATATGGCCATGCAATGTTTTTGAAGGAGCTGTCTTGTCTTTATAGGAACATGGTAATGACACTGACAGTGTTTTTGTTGCTGTGCAACCCAAGTGTCAGTGAGAATATGACTAAAACACCTTCCATTTACCAGCTTACATGTAACTCCTGATTGTGCCAATAGATGGCAATACAGGGTCAGACTGAGAACGCCCCATGCTGTGGAGGGTTGTTTAAAAAGACAAGAAAAATACAATGAATTTGTCAAATACTTTGACAAGGGAGATTTCTTCTTAGGGAACAATCTCTGATTGTTACATACTGTATACTAAAAGCCTCTAATCAAGGTTTGAGTTGCATAGTGATATTTTGCTTAAAAATACAACTAAAGCCACAGCACAAGAAATGAGCAGGAGAAACAAGATTATACATAGCACAAAGTTATAATCTGAAAATAAAATTAATAGCAGCACTAAGGTGAATGACTGATTTATTCATAACATTGTCATCATCATCTACCACACATTGGGAGAAGAAGTGTGTCTTATGAAGGTACTATTGGAGCAAAACAACTGAGCACCTGTGGACAGTGGAATTTGTAGTTGTAGAAAATAGTCGCACATGTGTACCAGTAAATCTGAAGTCACAGAGATTTTTTTTCTCTCTCTCACAAACACAACACAGCAGTTACACCTTCTCAAAATCTTCATTGCAGGTGCACAAATCCTCTGCTCCGAATCACAAATTAAGAAATTCATACGCTCACACTTTTGCTATCAAAAAATGTGAAGTCATGAACAAAATTTACACATCTGCAAATCAGTATGTGAATTCATGCAATGAGAGTTGCACACCTGTAGAATATTTTCTCACAAATACATATATTTTTCTTGGATATATTTCTATCACAAACACAAGTCAATAACTACAACTGCTTGAATCTGTTGCTACGAGTCTCAAATGCTGTTTTGTCGCTCACAAATTACAAGTTCCGTGCGCTCTCACTTTTGCACCACATAGCTCAGTGAAATGTGGAGCAAAAGTGATTTGTGTACTTGTAGCCCTGTGGCCAGGGGTCACCTGCAGGTGGCAGTAATGCAATTTTGCACTACAAATTCCACTGTCACAGGTGCTCAATTAACCCCTGAAGGGAATATAACTCTGCAGGCACAAGAACCCAGCACACTCTGACTGAGCTGCTCAGCTTGCAGGTTGTGTACTGGAATATTTTTCAAAACTGCAGGACATTGTTGTGTGCAAGAAGTTAACATGGAGAAACGCTCGGCAGTTTGTGCACTGGTTTTAACACTCGGTGCATTTGTGCACTTTGATGTAGTTTTTGCTGCAGTTGATAATGGCAATGTAACAGGTAGGCTATGTTTGTTTTGGCTCAGATGGTAATATGTGTTTAATGTATAATATGCCAATTTACTGTTTACCTCTGGGGAAAAAAGTGCATGTTTTTTTTTTCTGTTTCATTCCACAACCAAGTTGTTTGGCAACCAGACACCTTCATTAGTGTACCACAGCTGACCTTTCTCCTTTTCTACTTCACTGCCTCCTTCTCTCAGTGACTCGTCTAAAATGTCTGTTTTAGCCCTCCCTTCAATCAAGCCAGGAGCATGTCCTCGCAGGCGTGGCCCAGCGTTGTGTGTTCCCTTTGAAAGTTGCTTAAGTGACAGTGACTGCCCAAAGGATGAGAAGTGCTGCGACCAAGGATGTAGATATGCCTGCATAGCACCAGGTCAGATAACTAAACAAGGGCAAAGGCCCCAAATACTCCCCCAGAAGTGTTTGTGTGGTCACATTCAAGGATTTTGTAACTGAGCATGCTTTTGTTTTGTGTTAATTCTTCTCAAGTGGGCAGCTGTTAAATCTTCTCAGTGACTAAATTTGAAGTAGAACTCAAGCATGGATAGAAAGCCCCTTCCAATCAAAAACCATGTCTTTTTAGTCCCCCCTCTAGTCAAGCCAGGAGTGTGTCCTCGCAGGCGTGGCCCAGGGTTGTGTGTTCACTTTGAAAGTTGCTTAAGTGACAGTGACTGCCCAAAGGATGAGAAGTGCTGCGACCAAGGATGTGGACATGAGTGCATGGTACCATACATAGGTCAGATAATTAAACAAAGGGGCAAATGTCCGAAATACTCCCTCAGTAGTCACTTTCAAGTATCTTGTAACCGAGCGTGTTTTTGTCTTGGGTGTGTCAGTGAAGCGGGGCCGCTGTCCTCTGCCCCAGAGAACCCCCACGTGTGCCGAGTACTGCTATCAAGATGGTCAGTGTCCAGGAGTGCAGAAATGCTGCAAGACGACCTGCGGCCACGCCTGCAGTAAGCCCAGCTGATTGGACAGCCAGCGACTCNGTTTGGTTTCTTTCATGCAACAACACAGAAAATGCACGGCGCCATGACAAATGTTGCCATGTTTGCTTCTTCCACCTTTTCAACTGCATAGCAGCATGCTTTGGTACAACACATGAGCTTTTTTGTCTTGCACAAACTGTTTGATTCTTACTTTGATGTCAACAACATTTTGGCAAAGTAACAGTATTTCTGTACAAGTAGTAAGACTGTTTATTCATGTATAAATGGATGAAGAATGTACTTGTATACCTGTTTCTTGTAGAATTAGAAGGTATGGCGCAATTTGCATGTCTTTGTATTTCAACCAATAAACATGTTTCAGAACATCGTGCTAAAACCTGCAGTCAACTATTAATACTTGCTGACATGTCTTGATTGGTGTGAAAGCTGATTCAGCATTCACGCTATTGTTCTAAGGTTTGTTCTTCTTCTTCCATACGTATGTCAGTGGTCTACTGCTTCAGCATACTTTCAGCTACAGACTCCCTTTAAACTTTAAACGGGTCACAAGATGTTCAGCTATTAGACTTGTATTCAACTTTTTGATATCTTTTTACTTTTTTTGAAATCACTGTTTTAT
>LKNJ01002992.1:0-51333 GCA_002120245.1 Maccullochella peelii | reverse complement strand
ACATGATGTAAAAGAAAACCTGATTCATCAGACCAGGCCACCTTCTTCCATTGCTCCGTGGTCCAGTTCTGATGCTCATGTGCCCATTGTAGGCGTTTTCGGAGGTGGACAGGGGTCAGCATGGGCACCCTGACCGGTCTGCGGATATGCAGCAAACTGTGATGCACTGTGTGTTCTGACAACTTTCTATCAGAACTAGCATTAACTTTTTCAGCAATTTCAGCTACAGTAGCCCTTCTGTTGGATCGAACCACACGGGCCAGCCTTCGCTCCCCACGCGCATCAATGAGACTTGCGACATGACCCTGTCGCCGGTTCACCGGTTTTCCTTCCTTGGACCACTTTTGGTAGGTACTGACCACTGCAGACCGGGAACACCCCACAAGAGCTGCAGTTTTGGAGATGCTCTGACACAGTCGTCTAGCCATCACACTTTGGCCCTTGTCAAAGTTGCTCACATCCTTACGCTTGCCCATTTTTCCTGCTTCCCATACATCAACTTCGAGGACAAAATGTTCACTTGCTGCCTAATATATCCCACCCACTGACAGGGGCCATTGTAACGAGATAATCAGTGTTCTTCACTTCACCTGTCAATGGCCATAATGTTATGGCTGATCGGTGCATAGTTGGTTGTTGAAATAATTTTTGTTTACCTCTAAGCCTCCTCCTAAGCAAGAGCCGTTGATGGCAGCAACAATGGGCTTCGGAGATTTTTCAATCTGCTCGAACATCTTCTGCCCCTCCTGAGAAAGTTTGGTGACCTCTTCTGCATTGTTGCAGGCCTCGATCATACTGTTACAGATGTGGATTATATTAAAAGAATTACAGAAAGTCCACGGCACTGCCATTTTGACAATTCATTCATGTATAATAAAAGATCTTAATGCAGAGGATACATGATATTAATAAACTTTTCATTTGAGACCACACAATGTATAATCATATAATTATACTGTACAGTAAATAACAGAAGTAGGCACATTATATGACAAATGTTCCACACACAAAGTTCAGCAGATTTATTGAGATTTCTCTTACTTAATATCAGCTCCTGCAATGAAGCATCCTGGCTTTGACGAGATGAGGACAGCACTTTGAACAGCGCTGTTGGTCCACACTTCATTCAGTACTTCTGCCATCTCTTTTTGCATTTGGATTGACAGCGTGTTAACCTGGAAGGTGAAATGACCATTAGGGTCACATTACATCCGCATAATTCAGAGGTGAAAATGGTCACACTCATTTTTAATGAGCTCGCACCTTGGAGTTTGGGTCGTTGATGCGCACAACAGCAACATCGCCCTTGACTTCATAGTTCACGTGGGTTCGAGCTAAAAATAGAGAAGGAAGATATTGTACAGACAGTGAGAAAATAATTCTTGCTATATACAAACATGTTATAAAAATGCACAGTGATTTTGGAATTACCTAGCATAGCAGGAGCTACTGAGAATGTGCGAAAACGACTGCCTGTAAAAAGGAAAATGACAGTATTACATTATTACAGTCATATGACCAACATACTTTATACATGCAAGTCACATTAAACCACATTAAGACCTAAAAACTGTAACTACACAAAAAATGTCCTCACACAACATACACATGGAAAGTATATCAGTCGTTCACATAATATTGCCATGACCTCAAACGGTCTCGGCCATGCCGTGCAGTCCAGTGGAAAATGACCCTTCACCTAGATTCTCCGCCTACCACTCAAATAGATAGAGGCAGTAGTAGCTATCACAATGGCGAATCAATGGCACAAGTCTTCAAATCCCTGTCTAAACTGCCTTGTCAGGGACCTCTTTTCAGTCAAAAGTGGAAGCAAACAGTCTGATTTCAAACTTTAATTCTGAACCAACCCCTACTTAACTTACGCGATTTCGTAGCAGCCAGCTAGCTAGCACAGAAGTTTAGCTCACGCTTACGTTTGGTCGCTAAAACAAAAAGTTCACAAGATCCACTTTCAATGAATATTATAGTTAAACTTTTACTGAGGTATACGTCTACTGAAAAAACAAAACGAACATGTATGAAGCACTACCACACACTTCTGCATTATATTCTTCAGAGCTAACCGCTGGTCTAACAAGCTAAGCTCTAAGGCACTTAGCAAATCCCGTATTATCAGTATGACTCGTCGCCCTGGTTCTCTTTAAATTTAAAACACTAAATACATGTAGTTTCTACCCGTGAAGAGAGCATATCTCATTGATGTCAATCTGGAAAGAACACCAAGGGCTCGGACACCAGCCATCTTGGGAGGAGAGGTCAGTCAGCGGTGGTGTGAAGCTAGCTAGCTAGCTGTCAAAGTACAATCATTGGAAGAAAGCAAGATTGGCGACTTTGTGCCACTTCCTGAAAATGGGATCAATCGGACCAGGAGCTGATTGGTGTTCATTGAATACACCCGCATACCATTGGCTGACTCGGAGGAACTCGCAGCTCATTGGACGTTCAAGGACTACAAAACGCCTCTTAACGTCGTCACTTCCCAAGCCTGATATAAACCAAACATCTGAACGCTGACGACTGGAAATTAGTGTTTTAAATCCACTTTTGTCATTCAAATTATGTTTAAGTCTTTTTTGGACACATATGAGACACTGTAGTCATTACAAATGTATGCATATGGAAAACCTGCAATGTAAAATATGATTATTAGACTAACTGATAGCAATATCAGCTTGCTACCACAAGGCGGAGACATCAGAAATCAGTTTTAGAGACTTAAAGCCGTAAATAGAATAAAAGTCACTGTTTGCACTGGTTTAAGTTTAAATAACATTTAACTACAAATGTTGGAAAGATGTTTATTTTTTCATTTAACTTTAACATATCTGACTTTGCATTTAGATAGGATTTGGGGTATTTTGGTACCATCTTGAGACTAGTATAGATGCAGAACCGCAATTTTGAATGATCCTAACTATCCTTCAGGGCAAATACTTTCTACACAAATGCAAGTTTGAAAAGGTGAAACTATACTTATCCTTTTGTAACATATAGATTCTTACATTAAGATGATGATGATTTTAAATTTTCCATGCGGTAATCCTTTACAGCAGTCCATGATTCTCACCACAAAGCCAGCATGTTAACCGAAACCTGTCAACTGTTTGCAACCGCAAACAACCGTCTAGCAATACCTGGCACGTGAGTGAAAGTGCCTTCCTATACTATCCTATATAGATCACAGCCCAAAGGTGACACCCCGTGTACAAAATAGTGAACTACATTACATTGACCTCTTTTTGTGAAATTGCTCCAACACATATACACAGGGTACACTGTAACTGATTCCCCTGGTCCCTGAAGTTTACTCCAGGTTTTAGGTTGGACGGGGATAATTATAGACTGATGATAAAGCTGTAGTCCCTTTATTCTTTATACTTTGCATTATTTTGCATATTTTCTGTGGCAGGTCAAAGCTTATAACACTCCCTGTAAAATGAGCACATCTCACTGTTGCCTCAAATTAAAACAACATAAACTAAAAAGGAAAAAAGAAAATAACTAAATACACTATAACTTATGATTTAATAATGTTCTTAATCTCTGGTACCTCAGATGTTTTAACCTCAACTAACAGGAACTGATCAGTTTCGAGATAGGCTCTGCTGTCTGTCTTGCCTAATAATTTACTGTTACATACCATCATATACCTTTCACTGTGGCAAAACAAGATACGCTTAATTGCTGCCGAAACATTTGAAGGCATAACATAAAAGTAATTACCTTTTATTATAGACGTGCGTGCTGCCAGCTTGATGGTAAAGTTATCGCATTAACTGAACAGTGCTAGCAAAGGCGGTGGAGGAGCTGCTGAGATCACCAAGATCTCAGCAGTGAAAGTAGCAAACTTTATATTAGTGCTATGTTATTGGATTATTTACTGATGCAGTTATGTGTAATTAGTAATAACGCATCACATGCATCATAATGTATAAGATGATCATATGTTATGTTTGTCAGACTAGTAACTATATTTCAAATAAATGTTATGCAGTAAAATATGCAATATTTGCCTTTGAATGTTGGCCTACTTGAGTATAATCATAAAGTAATATAAAATGGAAGTGCACAAGGCACAGCTCTGTTATATTTACTATTCTATTCTTAACTTGGATGTATCTTTTGTGCGAAATTACACTGTTTACACTTCTGACCTTTGACAAAAGCGTGTACGAGGGACATTTGAAGGCAGCACCATTCTTTTGAGGAAGGCGGGATCATGTGTCGCTAACACGAAAACATCCAATCAAAGGCCAGATTTTCACATAGCAACCCCAATCAGCGAAGAGGGACTGTCTGGTTGCGAAGGTAGTGGTAGTGTTGGTGTGCTGGAAGAAGCAAGTGTTTCCTTTGGGCTTGCTTGCTGCTGCGTTTAGTGGCAACGTTCTGCATATATATATATACACACATATATATATATATGTATATGTCTCTTAAGTTTGGCGCCTAGCTATCAGGCGTTTAATTAGCTTGCTTAATAATTGAGTTTCTGCATGTTAATATTGCAAATTAGCTTGCGAGGCGAACGTAACCTTGTCTGAAAAGCATCTTTGAACATAATTGGAACACGAAATTACGATGCCATCCCCGATGGAGGGATCTTCCAGAGAAGGTGACCTCTTTACTGTGAAACATGAGCTGAAAAATGGTAAGTTAGCTGCGAGCTGGTTAAACTTTTAATGCAGTCTGTTTTATTTGCCATTTCTCTTTAGGAGAAACGTGCCCTGGGGAAATGTTAGCTGGCTAGCTTGGATGAACCAACTGTCACTGGCAATGGGCATTTGTAGTGAGCGCTAACATCAACGTTAACGTCAACTGTTAACGTTACTCAAGTCCAAAAATGGCAGAGGAAGGCTAACGTTCGCTGACTCTCCTTGTTACCTACTGCTAACTCACGCAAACTAACGTTAACGTTATCTAACCATTTTACTAACGTTAGCTAACTGCTACTTAATATCCGTGGTCAACCCAGGTAATAACATTAGCGTAAGCTAGTTATTAACGTGTAACTAGGCTAAATCAGACCATCGTCAGAAATTTTCAGCAAGTTTACGCCATTGTCCACGCACGTTAATTACTAAATGAGTTGGTTTTCCTGTTATTACCTGGATTTGTTAGCGGTCACAGCTAACTTCTCCTTAGCCAACCAAGAGCAGACAGCTGCAGTGCTGTCAAGTCACAAGAGTAAACGTTAGCTTGGTTTCATTCTGCACATTAAACAGGGGTGTACATCAACAGTAACGTTAGGCACTGTTGGTTCGTGTAATAATGGTAGACATTTAAATTACTTCGTCTCATGGCTTGCCTTGTTAACTTAACACTATTCAACATCGCCCTCGTTTGTGCTGAATCCTACTGGCTTTTGTTTTTGTTAGAGCAATTTTACTGAGTGATCGTACAATGTGAAGTGGTGTTGACATGTACCAGCAGCATCTCAAGACATGACTCATAAAGGATCTCAGGAAATACAGTTATATTTACTGTTACAATTCCCAAATATTTATGACTGAGACTTCAGTGAGGGTGGCTGTTTTGAGTAGAGTGGCAAGTCTAATGAATCAATGCAGAGGGCTGCTGAATGAAGTTCGACGCTGCTTCAGCTGCAACTGGTTTATAATGACACAGTGCTGCTGTTCAGGCTGCAACATGACTATGCTGCGCCCCCATTTACTGCCCTGCCCTAAATATGCAGTCAGTCTAGTTGTCACAGGCACTCGTTTTTTGTGTGTTAAATTTCCCACAGCATTTTAGCCGCTGTATCAACTTAACCCTCTTTGGACCCTTGCTGTAGCAGCATTTATCTCAGTGGAGACAATATAGCAAAATAAAAGGATTAACATATCAACTAAGATCATTCAGTCCAGGCCAGACTTTTTCATCATATTTATATATCATATTTGTTTGCAAATATTTTATTCTCAAGCAATGTAATGCAAGATCAATACAGAAGTGATCACTGTGCCGTTCTGTCTAAATCTTCCTGCTAGATATCAAGGATTTTTGTATGGAAAATTGTAAAAATAAAACATTAATTAATTAATACTACAGTGGAGTTTGATAGTTGATAGTTCAATCAGAGAATAATCTTACTCATGGTTGTGTTGATGCTTTACACAATAAAAAGACAGAATATCCACTTTTCCTAATGAACAATGGTTTGTTGTAGTTGAAATTAGTTGCTGGGTTTTTACGTTTGATCATTCAGGAAACCAACCAAAGTACCCAATTTAAGGAAAGATTTTTATTTCGGGCAACATCAGCATTTTCCACTGACGAGACTGAAGAGGTCCCTCTTCTCTAGCAGTAAGGCATCATCTGGTCGGACACCTCTGTCAGTCTATTAATAAACACTGAAATCAAACTTGGCCTTGGTAGGGTGAGCTTGACAAGGGTGTTATGCAACCTGAACCTCTGACCTCACATTTGAAGGACAGTGTGGTTGTTTTGAAATGACACAGTATGCACTCGACATGCCTAATAGTTGCAGCATTTTCTTCTCATGTGTAACAGGAGAAGCAGCGGAAAAGATTAAATCAGCCATTTTAATTGTTCAGTAGCCTGTTTCCAGAGTGTGAGACAGAAGGAATGTGTTCACTACAATGGACATGCATGTCTAAGAGCGTGCTATGCTCAGTCAGCTGTACTGGGACACTGTAATTTAGAAAGACACAAGGAGTCACTGACGGTGTGTGCCGAATTCACAGAAGATCTTTGATAGAAGATAATGACCTTTTGTGGGTTAATGTAGCAAGTTTGCTTGCAGTTGAATGGAAGATTATCTTATATTGTTGCATATTTGTGAGAGCGTGAAGAAGAGTAAGTCGTTTTTTTTTAGCACAAGACTTGCTTTCTTTAGATCTTTGTTTAGATGAAGAAAGTTTATTGGTTATGCTTGTGTTATGTCTGCGGTTTTTGCACATTTTTACACTTGAACAAATTGAAGATGATTGATTGTAAGATGCCCAGTGTTACCAGTCTGCTACTGTTGGATCTGCATTCATTTAACCACCTCCCAGGCTTTCCTAACTGGTCCAATGTTTTAAACCACTGATCCTCCAGTTTAAAGCCCACTTCTCCAGCCTTTTCAACTTCATTGGCCTCAAAGCATCATGGCCGAGAGTCTCTTTGTATCAAAATAAAATGCAAGAAGAATACATTATTTAAAACGTGGGCACCACAAAACAAAAAGTATGTGCCTTCTGGTGTCCATGCAAGGTCCGCAGCTTTTGGCAACAATGGCTAAAAATAGCTCATTGGTTTCAAATGTAGTTACAACTTGGCCGTATGAACAACAGGCTATTGAATAGACAATGAGAATGTCTTCACTCATTTTGACTAGAGGTGGGTCATTTTATTGTTGAAATATCAGCCTGTTAGCTTGCTGGTTAACTAAGCATCGTTTCACCTTTTTATCATTTAGGAGCAGAAACAGCTCTACTGTAGAGAAGGACTGGGATTAAAGGTGGTCTAAAGACTTATAGCACATTTTTTAAATAAACTTGACCCTTCGCTTTTATACTACAATCTACGTCCACAACTTGTGCCTATTCATATCTTCAATGTCTTGTTTTAGTACATAGTATTTTGCCATTATTAGTGAATGTCTTCTAGGTCATGCTAATTCTCCAGTGAGTCGTCATAATGTGGCACCAGTCATGGTAGGTGGAAGATTTATAATGCAACTGCAAACAGCAATTGCAGTTGCAAACAGTAGGGCTGTCAGTGCAGTGAATATAAACATACATTTTCCCATTTTCCAGATAAGCCACAGGTGGTCAATCAGTGGAAAAATATCTAGGTCTAGCTACTCATTTATTTTGTGAAAATATACTTTCACACATCATTGTATATACAAGTAATAGTAGTAATACATGTACTCTCCAGTAACATGATGTTTATTTCTTTTTCTTCAGTATTGTGTCCGTCAAGCCACATTTGTTTTGTTTTATTAATTAAGTGGTTTATCTGATTCTCTTTTAATATTTTATTTCTGCTCTGACTTCAGCCAACCTGACGGGCCATGTGGAGCGAGTGGGCATTGAAAACTTTGAGCTATTAAAGGTGCTAGGCACAGGAGGTGAGTAAAACTTAACTTCAGTCTCTCTCTGTGTTGAACAGAACATGACATTTAGATGATAGTTTGCATGCCAGTCTGGCTTCTGATATTGTGTGTTTTTGGAATGAAGTGTGTCATACCAGTCATTTCTGTTTAAGCCTCTGCTCTGCACTGAACTTTGCCCTCTGTCTTTGTTTATTTTAATCACCAGCATATGGCAAGGTGTTCCTGGTGAGGAAAGTGAGTGGTCATGATGCAGGGAAGCTGTATGCCATGAAGGTTTTGAAGAAGGCCACTATCGTACAAAAGGCAAAGACTGCTGAACACACACGGACGGAGCGGCAAGTGCTGGAGCACATCCGCCAATCTCCATTCCTTGTCACACTTCACTACGCCTTCCAGACGGATACCAAGCTGCACCTCATTCTCGGTTAGGATATTTTATAGGAAACTGCCTTTCATGCGCTGCAGATTGCCTCTTCTGTGTTATGTTTATACAAGGAAAAGAAAAGGTTAATGCTTGTCTTTAACCCAGGGAAATAAATGGATTTTCACCAGCTGAATGAATTAGCATAAGCAGAAATTTAAAAGAAGTATTTGCCCTTCCCTGTAGAAAAACTAAACAATTTATTTTGGATGAAACATGACATGCATGATTATCTTCCATTATAGATTATGTAAATGGTGGGGAGCTCTTCACACATTTGGTGCAAAGGGTGCGATTTAAGGAGCAAGAAGTAGCCTTGTACAGTGGAGAGATTGTGTTGGCACTAGAACATCTACACACGGTAACGCCCAGATTCAACACAATCAAGGCCTCTTGTCTGTTCAGAAGTTATCTATTGCTGTTTACGTGCTTCGTGTTTCACTTGCCCCTCTGTCATTTTCTTGTTGCAGCTTGGGATTGTCTATCGGGACCTGAAACTTGAGAATATTCTACTGGATTCAAGTGGTCATATAGTTCTCACAGACTTTGGCCTCAGTAAAGAATTTGATCAGGTGCAGTATGTCTCAACAATATGTGTTAAAACCTCTCAAGCCTTAAACTCCTCAGGATGGAGTGAGAAAGCTGATGGACTTATCTGTCTGTTCTCATAATAGATTTAGAAAGAACCAAAAATCGCGTTTTGTTTTTTCCGTAAAGGCCCTCAAAAACGATGATTATTTTTTTTTTTTCTGTGAACAATGGGGTTCTAATTGAACACACTATTAGATATAATATCAGATTAGCTGAGTTTTTGAGTGTTAAACTACTAATAAAGAGATCTTTGTATGAACTTTAATTGTTGCCCATTTAGTCATGAATATTAAAGGTGACCTGTGAAGATTTCTTGAAAACAAACAAGTTATGTTTACATTCAGCATTACTCTCCAAAACGCATTGTTTGTATCCTTGAGGACTAACAGGTGATGGTGATAAATGCATTTCCTTCATCATAAAACATTTGCAAAGCTGATTTTTCTTAAAAGCTTGAAACCTGCATTGTTGCACTGCATTCAGCAGTCTTTTTCTTTCCTGCCTTTGTTGGGTCATTGCTGCGTATCTTGTTGCATTTATGCCAGGGGTGTAGTGCTATTTGTTTACGTACCATAGTGCACCTATGACACGCGTGCATGGTTAAGTTGTGGCTATTTTCGAAGGTTATGTGACCACTGTTCCTATGGTGGCAAGTTTACATACATTAGTCAACTATAACTGACCACACGATCAAATGTTAGACTGACTTTATGAATAGTTTCATCATGTTGAGAATATTACGTGGCAGTCAGCCAAACATCTGTTCCAAACAATGAAAGTATGTTTGGCTTGTCAGTCATCTGTGAAGCACTTTGAACTGCACTAACATGTATGAAAGGTGCTATACAAATAAAGTTTGATTGATTGATTGGTTGATTGATTGATTGCTGCCTTTTCATCTTTACTAGTTGACATTAGCTAGCTATAGACTGAAGAAAAATTATTGAATTTTCTGTGCGGCTCAAAGGCTACCAGCAACTTTCAAGGTGGAATGTTTTCTTGCATACATGAGTTTATGTCGTGAATCAATCAACACACCTTAAATGTCAATGTGACAATTTGGCCCATTCCATTTGTTTTTATTGGCTCTCTTGCACGACATACACTTTAGTCATGATTGGATCTTCAAGCACTCAAAAAATGTAAATGATTTTCAACCGGATTATGCGAACTGGGAATATTCTATTTCCTCACTTGGAGAAAAAAAGTGGCGGAGCATCGTTCCGGTGCGCTCTGGCAGCACTACACATATGATTACCGCCACCTATAGGTCAGTCGAATAGGAATGTTTACATCGACAGGAATGTTTATAGCGTTGCACGCTTGCTCATGCGTGTCCCTGTGCATATATGAGACAAACAAGATGGGGACCCACTCATAGAAAAACTACTCCATAGCACTACTAGACGTCAACCAACCACAAGAAACCTTTGAATGTTAAAGAGAAATACTTAAGATTTGAAACCAAGTTTTTCAGTGACTTCAATCGTCTCATAGTTCAAACATCCTCTGTTTTTTACTAAAATCTGTCTATTGATGCATTTGTGTGTTTGTTGAAACAGATGGAAAGGGCGTTTTCTGTCTGCGGCACCATTGAATATATGGCTCCAGAAATTGTGGAAGGCGGAGAGTCTGGACATGACAAGGTAATTTGTAGTTTAATCTTTTATGCTGTCTTCTGTTCGATCAAATCTAGCAGCCCAGGCTCTCCTCTCTGTATTCCTGAATTTGTGAGCTCTCCAGTGAGATTTTTCTTTTAGTCTGTTAAGCCAAAATCACGGGTGTGTGCTTTCATGCCTTCCAGGCGGTGGACTGGTGGAGCCTCGGCGTGTTGATGTACGAGCTTTTGACTGGCGGATCACCCTTCACCGTTGATGGAGATGAGAACTCACACACAGACATTGCCAAGTATGGAGTCTCCCTGATCATCAGCCACAGTTTTCAGTTATAATTGCCCTCTACATAACTGACCATATCTGTCTCACACACCACAGGAGGATTTCCAAAAAGGATCCTCCTTTCCCCAAAGATATGGGACCACTGGCCAAAGACCTCATCCAGCGGCTCCTCATCAAAGATCCAAAGAAGAGATTGGGCTCCGGTCCTGATGGAGCGGAGAATATAAAAAAACACCCCTTTTACCAGGTGGATCTCATTGCCTGTCCTGAACAATTCACAATATTTAGAAAAGCTATATGGCAGGGTGGGCTGTTACTATACATAATGGGGCTGCTTTGAGTGAGCAGCATGTAGGAAAACTGAGTGTTTGTACAAGCCATGTTAATAAGGATGGGGACGAACCACAATGTTTTTCCTTTTTCTTTTCTCTAGAAAATTAACTGGGAGGACTTGGCAGCTAAGAAGGTGCCTGCCCCGTTCAAGCCAGTGATCCGGGATGAGCTTGATGTCAGCAACTTTGCAGAAGAGTTCACAGAGATGGACCCCACCTACTCTCCTGCAGCTCTGCCTCAGAACTGTGACCGCATCTTCCAGGTGGGAGGGTGTTGAGGGGTGTTAGACAACCAGAGTGTTTTTTTGTTGTGACTCACGGTCTTGTTGTTTACAGACAGGAACATTCCTTTGTGCTCCTTGCAGGTCATCGCACAGAACAACATCTATATTTGCATCTGCTTTGTGCTGACGTTTGTCTGGGCTTTGGTTACAGCCAGTGTGACATGTTGACACAGATGAAAAATCGCATTATACATTATCCACTTTTTGCCTGTGACTATATTTGACATACTCCACAGCAATTGAAGTAATCAAGTGAAGTTTTGAATGTCCTCAAAAGGTTGCTGTAAGTCAACATGAGTCTGTCTGTGTGCACTGGTATTCAAATTGACTAAAGGGTCTTTTATTGAAGTAATTGCTGCCATATGCAGCTCTTATTGAAGTAACAGATGTGAATGACTATTTTTGATGTAGCTTTGAACCATAATATGGCCCACAGCTCTGTGCCAGCTGATGGCTGTCTGATGTATTGCATGAAATTTCAACTCTGATTGCCTTCTGGATCCTTGAGCTCGGTAGATCAATAGATCCATTAACGGGCTTCTCTCATGGAATAAAAGGTTACACTTTGAGAACATCACCACGTCTGTCTCGGTTACGCCTTCAGTCTTTGATTGCCAACTTCATCTTGGCTTTTTTCGCTCTCAGCTGCCATTCACATAGTCTGAAATTTTGTGGTCTTTATAATTTGCAAGCCTAGCAATCTCTGAGATAACGACAGCAATCCCAGTTTTAAACCGTGCACTTGCTCCCCCACGGTGCCTCACAAAACAAAATTAAAATTGCATTAAGAGCGCCAAGATGTAATTTCACAGCAGAGCAATCAAATATTCAAGCCCGGCAATTTAGGGCATCTCATTCATTCAACATCCATCCTTCCGTCCATCCATGGCTGTCACTACATACCACACAGCTGTGTGTGTGTGTCGGTGGAAAAGGGAAAGAGAGATTAATGCCAGCTCAAAGCTTTGGGCTCCCCACAGCTGGAATTAAGCAGGCAGCGCTCCACAATGACAGATCTAACAATAGGAACAGCTGGACAGCCACTGTCACTCAAATGAACAGGATTGGGTTTATTGTGGAGCTGACAGGCTGGTGAGATGCAGAAACATTTAAAGAAAAATGTACAACAATTTTAAGTTTTACAGCAAATCTGGAAAAAATATGAAATACATTAAGCGTCTATAAATGTCTGTAATATATAGAATAAAGTATAATCAGGGGGATTTTAATGCTGCAGTCTTTTCTGAGGCTGTGAACTTCTGCAGTGGATGTTTCCTTTCCATCTGTCCATATAGTCCAATGCTCACTTTAAGTCTTTGTAAAATGTAAACACCTAGAGTGCATGTGTCTCTGTGTGCAGGGCTATTCTTTCATGGCCCCCTCCATCCTGTTTAAGAGGAATGTGGTGATGGACGACCCTGTCCAGCTGTGTGGGGGCTCTGAGAGGCCAGGCTCTGCTGCGGTGGCCCGCAGCGCCATGATGAAGGTAAGATGAATGGGCTTGGATCCCCCTGTACAAACACACTTAAGCTAATGGCTGCTGTCACAGACAGATGAGATTTCTCCCTCCTCTCCATTCCACTAGAACTTTTTTTTCCTACTGTACTTGTTTTACTACACTCAGATTCAGTTTTCAGGCATGAGCTTGTTTATTTAATGATGTTTGTTCATGAATGCAACAAAATGCTTTATGAGAAGGTAGCAATGTATTGCCTTTTGTGCGCTCATTGGGTTTCAAGCTTTCTCATCAACATCCTGGGTAGCTGCTGGTGGAAAGATTTTGTGTTGATTTAAGTCAACAGTTTCACAAACTTTGACATTTTTTATCAGGTTTGTTATAGAGATTATAATTAATCATTTAATGCTTTTCAGTCTAGGCCAAACACCTTTTTAGCAATGCTTAATTAATCAACAAAATGCTGGGATATTAAATTAAATTTTGTAAAAAGAAAATCAGCATTTTGGCTTGCATGTAACTTGGGTCATATCCTGCTTATAACCTTTAGTGCTTACACACTTTAGAAAGCGGAAGTTTCAGCCAAGCAGCCAGGCAGCAGTGTGCTCCAAATAAGCACAGAATTCCTGTGCTTTACAGGTTTTCATTTTTTGTCCCAAACTGGAAGCTAGTTAACAGTCTTTCTTGTCTTGTAGTGATCTTTAATATCATAATTCAAATCTGGAAAATCTAGATTTTCCACCACTTGGTTTCTATGTACATTTGCCACTTCCATGTTTCTCTTTTTGTATGCAAATGAATTGACAACATTGCACAACAAGAGAAATTTACTGGGTTCCTCATGAAATGCTGCAGATCACTGTAGTGAAACACTTTTTATGATCACAAAACAGCAACAAGTTTGAATTTTATAATCACATAGAATAAGTAATATTTACCAAAAAAGAAGCAAAGACACAGCGGTCAAGAGACTTGGGGAAAGGGTGAAAAGTGGCACACGGGTGAGATGAGTTGCGGCATTTCAGGCTGTTGTGGTTATTGAATTAGGTTGCATGTTTAATATAAATGCTGTATATATGACCTCTAGATTAGACTTAAAAGACATAAAAGATGATGTTTATTCCTCACCTACATGAATTGTGTCTTTGTGAGGGGAATGAGACATAACATGGAATGTAATGAAAAGTGTACCAAGGACATGATCTGTGTAATGTATGCCAAGTAGCAGTAGTTACACTATTCTCTATAGAAAAGATAAAAGCGGCTGTGGAACCGAGATCATTCAAATTAATTTGATCTGCACATGATCAAATAGGGGTGGGGAAAAAATCGATTCACTCATGTATTGTGATTCTTTTTTTTCTTTTTTTTTTACAAATGTTTTAAGCAATTTTTTAATTCCTGAATTGATATTATTTTATTATATATTAATAAAATATATTAATTATATATATATATATGTTTTAATATATCAATAATATTTCAGTCTCAGAAAGACTGACTGACATGTGATGTGCATTGTTTTGGGAAAAATGACTCACGATATACAGTCTCTAGAAGTGTATGATTCACCTCTTTCCCATGGTCTAGTGTTAAAAAAAGCAAACAAAAATCGCAATAAATTGTAATATCGAATCACAATACTTAAGAGTCGCGATACCTATCGAATCGGCACCCAAGTATCGTGATAGTATTAAATCGGGAGATAAGTCGTCCCAGCCCTAATGAGCAACAGAAATACAGGAGCGTACAAAATCTTTTCTTATTGAAATATGAAAATAGTTTAATAATTTTACTTACCCCCATTTTATGACTATTTCATAGAAGACTTAACAACATTAAGGTAATTCTTTAATTTCACTTCTAATTATTGGACACTTTGGTGATGCCTCTCACTCTCACTTAAAATGTATATTTGACAAATTGTCAAACTTGCCCCCCCCCACCCCCCGCAGGACTCACCTTTCTATATGAGTTACGAGATGGACCTGAGGGACAGTGTTCTGGGGGAGGGTAGCTTCTCCATCTGCAGACGGTGCACACACAAGAAGACTGGGCAGAAATATGCAGTCAAGATTGTCAGCAAGAGGTACGACCTTGCAGCCGGCTTGCTCAGATGTGCTGGTCAACCCAGATGCTTTTGGCTGTGTGATGTTTGTAGTTTGACTGTCAGCCACCCTCCTCCTCTCACTGGCAAAAATTGGACCGTTGTCAGCCAGCTCTTAACAAAAGTTAGAAATGTTAACTGTGTAATGTTAAACTGATGAATGCAAAAATAGTGTCATAATTTGACTTTACATAATTTCTCAGATTGTATTTGCCTTATCACTCTATGTAAGGTTGCCAGATGTGGGCTGGATAAATGTAAATACATCTCTGCTCACAAACATGGTTGTTTTTGCTGGCAACTGCTCCAAAATAAGTTTTGATCATGTGTGTTGACAGCAGTCCTACACTACACTCCTCCACTGACAGTGTGGCACCAATTATTATGGCTCTAATAAGAGGGGGCAATTCTCCTGACGCAAACACACTCTCCTGAAATCCACACCGGTGCGTTTGGGAAGTAAATCACACTTTGCTCACAGCACCACATTGTTTTACAACTGTGCATTAGGTGGAATTTCTCAGAGTCAGAGCGTCAAATAATCTGTGGGGTTGCAGAGCAAAACTGCACTTAAAAATTGATAGAAATGCCTCTGAATTAAAAATGTGAGAACTTTGTGGGATACCCTAGGTGATTTGTGGGAAATAACCAAACAGAAGAAAATGCCAACCCGACACAACCCTCTGTGAAAAATTTATATTGTACAAATGTCGTACAAAAAAACAAAAACGTCAATGGGTGCTAGATGCACTGGCTGAGGACATTCTGTCTTTTCTAAAATCTGCATTTGCTTTTCTTGGTTCATTATACTGACTGTTTATTTGCTAATATGCAATGGCACTTTAACTCAATAAGACTGCCCAGTTTAGACCAAAATGGCAATTGAATACCTTAAAGGATACAAAAACTGCCCTCAGACAAGTCAATTTCTCACTCTGCTGTGTATGTGTGTATTTATGTTGTATTTTGTGACAGTTATCTGGCTTCCTGCTTGTGTTTGCTGTAGGATGGAGGCACAGACTCAGCGGGAAATAGCAGCCCTGAAGCTCTGCGATGGCCACCCTAACATTGTCAAGTTACATGAAATTTACCACGACCAGGTAAGGTTACATTTGCCACCATAAATTCTGTTTTGCATGGCTCTCTGTGAAGCCTGCAGCCTTATTAAGTCCTGGAACTGGAACAAGGCAGATTAATGGGGAAGCTTTGAGCCCTCGAGGTCTCTGTCTATCTCTTCATTATATTGTCCCATAAACATCTCTCCGTGTGCTCGATGTTTCACACCAAACGTATTTTTAAACTGCAGCTGTACAAACATCGATTTTGTAGCACTGAATAGAAAAAACCCAGATTTACTTGTGTTGCTAATCGAGCCTCATACTCAAACCAAACTAAGTGTGCATGTGTTCCAGCTGAAGCTTACCTCGGTTATTGGGAAGGTGTGTCCGTGTGACTGTGTACAGGTTCATTAGCCCCGGTCCTTCAAGCCCAGGAGCACCACTTTAGTCCTGATGAGCTCAGTGGGGTTATTACTGTACCTCAGAGGCCTGTGACCCAGATCAAAGCAGCGCTGCCTTGCCTCGCCTCAACTGAGTCCTGCCTTTGTTCCCCAGACCCAGCACTAATGAGAAACTGTACCCCGCTGCCCAGACACATTATTCCCTTCCCACTTTGTTTGGCCCCTTTTCACTTTTACTCAATACCATTATGGTTTGATCTTACTATCGTGGGATCAAGGATGAGCTGTTTTTGCTATATTTATTATACAACAAAAATGTTTCACTATTTCACACGTTAACATTCAAATGTTTTCAACTTGCAGTTCAAGCTGTGAAAGCAAGAATTTTTATACATTAGAAAACGTTTCAATATTTTTTAATTGCGAAACCTATAGGAATGTTTGCACCTACTGTACTATTTCAGAGCATGTCAAAGAATAAAGGCTGGAAATGAGAAGTGTGAATATATTCTTTGTGTGTGTTTACTGTAGCTTCACACGTACTTGGTTCTGGAGCTGCTCGGTGGAGGGGAGCTGCTGGAGAGGATCCGCAGAAAGCAACATTTCAGTGAAACGGAGGCCAGCCGCATCATGCGAAAACTGGTGTCGGCTGTCAGTCACATGCACGACGTGGGAGTGGTGCACAGGGACCTTAAACCGGAGGTATTGGACATACATTCAGCAGGACTACTGCTAGAAATTCTTCTCTGTCTGAGCACAGTTTGTGTCTGTGTGATGAATACAGACACACTGGATCATAAGCTTTTAAAACAGAATTACTGTGTTTTTCTGAACTTTGTGTGATCTGTCGTATTGCCATTCTGACTGCAATCTTCTACAAAACAAGAGTAAAATTGTTTGACCCTAACATGGGTCAAAAGTACCTGGTCAGACAAGTCTTGATGTCCAATTTAGCAAGCTCTTCTTGAGTGGACCAGTTTTTCTGAGCAGAAAGAAATGATTGCTGTCCGTGTCTCCAATTGCTTCGCAGAACCTGCTCTTCACTGACGAGAGTGAGAACTCTGAGATAAAAATCATAGACTTTGGCTTTGCTCGCCTCAAACCACCGGACAATCAGCTCCTGAAGACTCCCTGCTTCACCCTGCAGTACGCAGCACCAGAGATACTCAAATATGACGGCTACGATGAGTCCTGTGACCTGTGGAGTCTGGGGGTCATTCTGGTGAGTGGGTGTGGGGCGACAGAGCCGTGCTCAGGTTAAAACAAAATACTGCTAGTCGGACTGATGGAGAATCATTCATTATTCAGCGGAACATTATCCTGAGGGGAAAGAAACATATCAGCAGCCGGTTAACTCCGCACTTCCACGAGTATTTTATTTTACAGCAATTTGAACAGAAATTGTAAACATTATAACAGGAAAAAAAACTGATGTTGGTGTACAATACTTTCTTTTTTCAAAGAAAAGAACACAACTTCCAACTTAGTGCTGAAACAAGCGGTCAATTAATTAATTAATTTATAGTATACATAATAATGATTTAGGATTCCCTCTCTCAATCACATGTTAAGACCAGCCTGTCTGTCTCAAAAAGAAAGTGCATTATTCAGTATGATAGGGCTGTAGACTTTAATATAGCATTCTTGGCAAATTGTCAAATATTTTGACCCTTGAACCCAGTAAGCACAGAATCTTTACTTTATACTGTTTTAATATTTGATGTGATCAGGTTGAAAGTTACTGAGGATACTTAAGAAGTACATCCCACGTCAAAATGGATCTTTCAGTTTGATGGCATTAATGTTGCTCACTCAGGAATAGGACTAAATAACAGATCATTGATTAGCCCTATTCAGGAGCATCATTATTTATAACTGCACAGTAGTCTTAACAAGTATCGGCCTACTTCCCACAATGCCCCAGGAAAGTGACCTGATTATATAAATTTATAATTCATAAAAAATCCACAGCTCTAAGCTCCACTTTAAAGTTGTTTTTCATAATACTGTTAACCAAAGCATTTCTAAAACCAAATAATACAGTGTTGATTTGTTGATGTTATCCAGTTTATGGATTAAACATGTGCTGCAAGCCATTCTGATTAAGCAATCAGCTGTTATTTTAACTGATTTTGGCTGTAGTTTCTGTGTGTGTGTGTGTGTGTGTGTGTGTGTGTGTGTGGGGAGATGTTTTTGCGTATCAATACACACATGTATGTATGCATGTGTGTACATGTTCTGTTGAATCTGCTTTGCATGATACTCATCTCCCCTCTCTTGTTCAGCGCTACAACCCTCAGCATCCTGTGGTGAGCTCACACAGTTTAATCGCTCATCGCCGAGGGAAGAACAACCAGCCCGGCTCTCAGAGCTGGTTGAGGCTGTGCTCATATGAGATGTTGCTTCCCGGTAGTGGAAATGTCATCCTAATTCAACCTTTTTCTGTGTAGAGGAGGAATATTAAAAGGAGAGGTAGAGAGGATTAGGAGAGGGCGGAGAGTTGAGAGAGAGATTTCTGTACCAGTCATCCGTAAGGAGCCTGGGCTCTCTGTGCAAGCGCTGTTTCGTACCGTCGCCCCCTGGGGGGATATGGGAGTAGTGTGCCTCATGGAGCTTTGATGAAATGGCTACTGACAAGCTGTGTGCACAATGCCCTGGAAGCAATGTGAGCCAACACAGAGAGGGAGGGGGAAATCAGGGCACGATAGATCCTCCACTGCCAAAAGGGCTGTTCCCAACTACTGTCATTTTAATGAGAAATCTGGGGGCAGACGTAAGCAGGCCAAGGTGAGAGTATCCTGTTCATTCAGCTGAGCACAGACCGCTCTTCTGTTTAGAGCTGGTTCATCCACGGTCAACAACACGCAGCATAACAATGGAAAAATGTGGACAGTCGTGATCGGTTAAGAACTCTTCTAAAGCATGTTGTTAATTTAACAGTAGATATGTTTTAACACTAATGCCTGGTTACTGTCCCAAACATGATGCCTGCGATGCACATAACATTTCCTGTACCTGACTGTACAAAATGTTAGATTCGATTTACAGTGTAGATATTTAAGCCTGGAAACTATATTCATGGTGTTATGACAGCAGATTGCATGTTTTCCCTGTGTTTACAGTACACCATGCTGTCTGGCCAGGTGCCTTTTCAGTGTCAGGAGAAGAGCCTGACCCACACCAGTGCTGAGGAGATCATGAAGAAGATCAAACAGGGGGACTTCTCTTTTGAAGGCGAGGCCTGGAGAAATGTGTCTGAGCAGGCCAAGGACCTTATACAAGGTGAGGATGGAACTGGTGGCTTGTTGTTAAAGCAAATGTCTTAAAATATGCTAATAAGTTTTTATTCATAAGATGGTGGTTTTAGAAGGTTTTAGAGTGAATTGTTTCACTATAGTGTGTATTTTATGTAAATTGGCTAAAATATTGTAATTGCAAAACATTACAGGACCACAAGACCATTGTGTTATGCCCTCTCCCGAACCATACAAATTACAGGTGTAACCATCAGACTTGGAACTAAGAGTAAGAATAATAGTGTGATTTTATGTGTTTTTACAAATTTTTTACTAATCGTAATTGAAAATACAGGCCTCTCTGACTCCAGTTTTAGATGTGAACTGATGTGAATTAATCTTTACAACATTAGAAACCATTCCAAACTCAGATTTAGTTGTGATATATAGGGCTGGTGTGTGTTTTAAAAGACCTCTCAGCCAGCTACACAAAGTAGCTCACAGTCACTGAGCTGCCTACCTGGAGAGGAAATCGCTTCCTCTCACTCGCGTATTAAGAGCGCTTAAGGTAATTATTTGTGTCTTGTTCATGCAGAGCTGCTGACGGTGGACCCAAACAAGAGGATTAAGATGTGCGGCCTACGTTACAATGCCTGGCTCCAGGACGACAGCCAGCTGTCCTCCAACCCACTCATGACCCCGGACATTCTCGGCTCCTCCACTGCCTCCGTCCACACTTATGTCAAAGCTACCTTTAATGTAAGAAATGACCAGCAGCGCATGTTTGTTTTAGATGTAGGTCAGGAAGCTGCCAACCTGCTGCTGCTCATGGACTGTGCAGAAGCCACTCTTAAACCAATACTGATTGACCTGAAAGCAATCAACAGGAAATTTATATTTAAAAACTATTCTGATAATCAATTAATCCTAAAAATATCAGACGTTCCCTAGTTCCAGATTCTTGCTACTTTGCTTTGTCTTGTTTGGACTGTTGGTCGGACAAAACAAGCGATCTAAAGATATCAGCTAGGGCTTTGAGAAGCGATTAACCGTTTTCATCATTTTATAGATGAACCGTTAATCGTTTCACAGAGAAAATATCGGCAGATAATTCAGTAATGAAAATAATCAGTTGCAGCGCTAGTCCAAACAAAATGTTGTAAATCTGTATTTTATGCATGGTAAAAACACAATTTAGTAGTCCAAAGATGGGGAAAATGCAGGGATGCACCGATCCAATACACTGGATCAGTATCAGCGCAGTATTGGGAGAGAGAGAGAGCTGGGTCACTGGGCCCTTGGAAAATTAATAATTCAGACTAATCATAATTACAGGCTCACCAATCCCTCTTTTTTTTTTTTTGTCCCAGGCATTTAACAAATGTAAGCGGGAAGGTTTCCGCCTGCAGACAGTGGACAAGGCACCACTAGCCAAGAGGAGGAAGATGAAAAAGACGAGTACCAGCACAGAGACTCGCAGCAGTTCCAGTGAGAGCACCCATTCCTCGTCCTCCTCCTCCCAGTCTCAGGAGAAGACTTTTCCAGGGGGCGACACCAACCCGCAGCCCTCCAAAAGCACGACTGTCAACACACCTGTGACCCTGGGAACGGACTCTGAGCACCAACCGGCGCATCCGGCCTTTCACTTCTCAGAAGGACAGTGAGACAGCAAAAGGAAAGTGAAACCACAAGATGGCTTGGACCAGCGTAGAGACGGCTCTCTTCTCTTTCTCTCTGTCCCCGGCAGCTCTCTGCCTCTGGCTCAATTGCATGGACGTTCGCACGTCTCCAAAACCAAGCATGCAGCAGGAGCAGCAACCTCAATATCAATCAATCAATCATCACTAGCAATAGCCTATCTCTTTTCTTTCTCTCTCACTTTCACACACAGACTGTATCAATCAGGGACTGGACCAGGAAGACGTTTTCACCAGTGTCCAAAATGAAAAGGGCTGCCCTACTGCCCCAGGTCCAGACAGACAATGGAGAGACATCTTCAGTCTCGTCATAAAGCTTACTCTGTCTGCTTCATTTACCTGTCTTTGTCGATGCCTCCAGAGGTTTTAAAGGGAAAGTCGTAGTGTTTACACCATGGATGCTTTGTATTTTTTTGTCAAAGGGAGAGAAGGAAAGCAACGTGCTGCAGCATAACGTAACGTGGGTCCACTTCTATTTTCTGGGAAGTCTCTGCAAGATGGAGCAGGGTATTTATATGTGAATTTTACAGACTGAAATTTATTTATGATAAGCTATATTGTTAACTTATTTATGGTTCAGACTGATCTGAAAAGAAATAATGGATACAGTGAGTCTTTTTAAAAAACAAATAGAAGACATTTTGTGTATGTGTGTATGTTTTTCCCTATCAGCTCAAAAGACTGTTTCCATGTAGTCTGATGGTTGTTCATTCATCTTTGTAATCATCATAGACATCAATGCTTCAAGTAGGTTACTGAGACACATTCATGTAGATATTGTAAGACTATTATAGGCAAGAAGAGATTAACACCATTAGCTACTGGTTAATGGTTGTGAAGCAGTTTGTCAAATTTATGTAACCAAAGTCCTTTGGTTTATTTATGAAGGCTGGTGAATTTTGGGATTGAACTGCAGCTGTGTCCAGTGGTCAAAAAAAAGTCAATTTCCTTGTTCATAAGGATTAAAGAAGCAAAAGTGTAAACATCTTTTTTTTAGGAACAACCAAATGTGGATGTAGTATGTTCAGCCAAATCTGTGGTTTTATTGTTGTATGGGGAGTACTGCTGCCTGTGGGGATGTGACCCCACAACAAGAGCTATATTTAGACTTGTTTTTGCCTCTGATGTGGGAGAGTGACTACTTCAAGGCTCAGCATTGCTGCTGTTCCACATTCTCTGATCCTCAAGTCAGTATTTAGCCCAGCAGTGGATTTGCCTTGTGTGGTATAGGACTTAATTGTCTCATTATCACTACAACCAATTGGATTGAGCAGAATGCCCCAAATGGAAAATTCAGATCAGCTTAGTGCAAGGTGAATGCATCAAGAAGTTTGAGGTTGAGTTTTCTGAGATCCAAGATGCCAAAGGGCAGCTTCAAGTGGCTTCCTTTTCAGGTAGAACGAGATAAAGTTATTTTAAAATGGAAAGATTTATGTGCCAAAAAATGCTATTAAATCAGGTAGGGGTGGGCGATATGGCCAAAATCTTCTATCACGGTATGTAATTTTATATATCACGATACAGTAATTATTCTGTAAATTCAATTAAGAAATGGTTTAAAATAACCATACTGTACTTAATGCTCTGTATTTACAATTTCACCCTCCTTCATGTTTTCTTGTCACTCTCTTCTTCTGCGGTGGTTGGCAAACCAGCTTAGAAGGTCATTACCGCCGCCATCTGTCGGTGGTAAGCAGTCCTGCTGCCCAAATCACATTACCTTTTGAGGCAGCTGGATTTGCAAGATCCTACATAGCCTGCTCCAAATACATAGCAGAGACATTGGAAACAGTTTTGCCAAATCTCTACCAGTGGACACATTTCTACTGTCGCACGGTATATTTCGTCATATTGCCCAACCCTAAAATCAGGTAATGGACAGGTTTGAGCCTATCACTTATAGGTGGTGATACAGTAGGACATTTTAAGGCAATACAGTACAAAAAGTTGCCCCTTGTGTCACTACCCTAAGTCTTAAAACTACTGCTAAATAATCTACCCATTATGGAAAAGGTTCCTGAGGACAGACCTCAAACAAACTCTTATTTTGACACCATCCCTTGCTCTATTTACCATGTTGTACTGCATGACTGAAATGGTGATCTTTGCACTGTGTGACAGCTCTCACTTTGAGGCAGATATCTGGTTAGTATTAAGTCCCCAGTGTATGATGTAAACTGAAACATCAGCCTCTTCTTTTTCTTTGTTTTATGGGCTTTTTCTTTGTTTTTTGGGGGGGCAGATTCTTACTTGATTTAATGTGAGTTTGTTTACTTGCACATTTGAATATCCCCGATTTAATTCGGGATTTTGAACTTTTGCTGTTTGAGGTGTGTGGATGTAAACACCAAAACCCCTTTTACAATAGCCTGAATATTGTAATGTCCCAATGTTACAATTCTGGTGTTAGCCAGGATAGTTAGGCAAGTAAATGCCATGCTCTGTGAATTGTTTTTTGCAAGTATGTGTTAGTCTGTTTCCATGGTAGTAGATGGAATACTGTATTCTGTTAATATGCACAGCGGTATTTGTGTTCAGTATGTGAAGCTGCCTAGAAACAGTTTCTTCTGCTAAATCAGGATACAAATTCTGAGTTGGACTACTGTGTGCATTTAGATACACTCCCTCATCTTCTTCCGTTTGAATGCACTCTGAATCTGAACCAAAGCATTAACTTCAAGGTAGCTGCTCTAAGCTGCATGAGATATTTTACTTTCATGCATATATGCAAAGAAATGCTTCATATATCACGGTTTCTGTTTGTTCTGTCCAGCTGGTGAAATTTGTTTGATGTTTCTAGCTTAGGTAATTTTGTAACAGCGTGCAGTGTGTACTTCAGAGATTCTTTATAGGATCTATAATATCCATATCCAGCACATTATCATGCTCAAAACTATGCATTGCTGTTGTGTTGCTTATTCCATTTCAAAAAGGCCTCACCAAATGGGTCCAAACATAGCCCTTAAAAGGGTGCAACATGATGTACATATAGTGTACTATTAATCCCATAGCATCAGCCACAATAGAATAGCAAAGTAGGATCCACTGCCCGTATGAAAAGCTGGAATCCTTGGAGCTTAACACTACAAAGCTCTTGTCTAACTTAGTTCGCATGAGATCCCCGTTGCTGCCTCATTAAACCTCTTTTCTTTTGTTTGGGTGTATTAATAGCTCAAGTGGAGGAAGAGGAAAAGTGTCCTATATTGAGCTCCCCTCTGGGAGCCAGGCTCTATTAGCTGATGTGCTGCAGTGCTGTTTGTTCCAAAGAAAATACCGTACTCCACCTCCTGCCTCTGTGGGACCCAGCTCACTTTTCTTTGTAGGGAAAAAATAAGGAAAGGGTTGGTTTAGTACCAACGTCTCTTGGGGCTGATTTTCAAACTAGGTCCCCCCCCCCTTTGGTGAGCTTCTTCAGAGTGCCACTATGAGGAGGAGGGAGGGAGGGAGGAAGGGAGGGATTTGATTTGATATGACGTCCTATTGTCCTATTGTGAATTTGAATGAAAGTTCCTTTTCTGCCTACAGTGCTTCCTCTTTTTTGCTTCTCTTTGAATTAAGGTTGAAAGCTCCCCACCTGATAAGCTAAACCTTTGTACCTTTTTGCAACATTAATTAGAGGGCTGGTAGTTTGAATAGTTTTGTATAAATCAGTGACTGCTGTTGTGTGTGTTTTAGAGTCAAAGGATTGGACTTGGGATATTCCGGTGTGCTTCTATACTGGTGTGCTCTGAAAGCACGGCTTCTCAGTTAGGTGCTTTTGTGCATGTATTGTCTTCGAAAGTGATGTTTTTTTTTTTTGGACAGATTCTGTGACTAGTGTGGTTCTTTTTGGTCAGCTTTCAGCATGGGATCATGTGGAGCTGTCCACAGTGCTGAAGTGGCCAAACCTCTGGGGGTGCTGCTGCAAAAACAAGTGGCTTTCCAAACTGATCCGTAATAATGTTATCATTTTAAAGCAGTGTTTCCTAACCAGGAGTACTTGTACCCCGGGGGTTACTTTTGATGTTGCCAGGGGGTGCCTGGACAATTTGAGGTTCTTTAAAGGAGGAAAACAATCACACAAATTGCATTACAAATTGGTATGAGGCCGATCTTAAAGG
Organism: Maccullochella peelii; assembly: GCA_002120245.1. Classification (NCBI taxonomy): domain Eukaryota; kingdom Metazoa; phylum Chordata; class Actinopteri; order Centrarchiformes; family Percichthyidae; genus Maccullochella; species Maccullochella peelii. The sequence continues at coordinate 25,669 of LKNJ01002992.1, read as the reverse complement.
GGAACTCCACCGATTTTACACATCAAATCCGTTTACAGGTCTCTGGGAGTACTACTGCATATGTGAAAAAAAGTTATATAAAACCTTTAAGTTGCTGAGTCAGCAATGGTTGGGGCTGAAGACTACAAGTTTGAAAATGAAAAAAATCTGCTGGTGTGGAGTTAGAAAGAAGTGAGCTTACCAGACCTCTGTAGCCCGCTCCTCATCTCTGCTTGAGGCTAGCAACACACCTGAATCTCTAACCAAACTGTAAGTGGTTGAGTTGCATTGTGGGTAATGTAGGTGCCAGGTTTTGATAAGGAAGAAGAATGTGTGGAATAAAATAGGCAATATTTCTGGTTCTGCTGCATGGATTTTGATACGTTTTTCAACTGGCCATCATGAGTCTGACAGAATTATAGGAGTGCAATTTAAATCGGTAGAGTACTCTTTTAAGTATATTTATTCTCACCGTTTCCATTAAACTACCAGTTCCAATAAGCTGACTGAACAGGACACAGCTTTCGCCAACCTGAGACTTTTGTAACACCTGCTGTGGTTGAGAGTGGGTGAAAACTCGTCAGCAAGCAAGCAGAAAAGTCGAAATAGATAGCGGAAATGTTCAGTGAAACTGTTGAAATGTCCAGCTTCTGCCTCTCCAAATATGAATGCAAACTTGACCAAACCTACTGAAAAAATTGACCAAGCCTAAACATCAACAATTCCAGGATCACTATGTCTTGTATGAAAAAAATAATTGAAATTATTGAATGTTCAATTTTATGTAATTAATATATAAACTTATAAAGGACTGTCGCTTAACTTCAGACATAAAAGGTTGGGAACGACTGCTTTAACGGGTCAATTCACTCAAATTACAAAAAGAAACAACAAAAACACACATTTTCTACGGGAGAAAATAGTTTCAATGAAAACTGTTCACAGTATTGTGTGTGTATTATCCAAAGCAGCTGGGACCTTGTTTCTGTAAAGATAAATTACAGTTTTTAAAAGTAATTTTTCAATGCTGGGAGCATCACAAACAACCTCTACTATATTTGGGCCACTGCAGGAATTTCATAGATTGATATGTCACAACCTGGCCACATAAAACCAAAGCTAGATACCACTTGTAAGAAAATACTGTATGTTTTTTGGGATTTGTGTGAACTGACCCTTTAATGATCTGTATTGGGGGACTTATTTTTCTCTTACCCCTTCCAGAGAGGTCAAAGCACATGGTCAGCTACAGAATGGCACTGGTGTCTCGCTCAAAGACATTTCAGCAGGTTGGGCGCCTGCCAACATTGGGGCTTGAACATGTGTTTTTAAATTTATTAAGCTTAGTCAGTCTAGTATTGTTGACAGAGATTAATGCTACATGAAAAGGTTTTAGTGTTTTGTTTTATTGAGGACACAAGTTATAAGGGATGTTATTCAGTGCTCATGCCAACCTGCCACTTTAGGCATCATCATCATCCTCGTCGTCACCACTGCCATCATCATCATGCATGTGCTACTGCTTAATTGCTATCAATCATTTGTCTTTTTAAAAAAAAATCATATCCTTGTTATATCGCTACTGAAGCGTGTCAGAAAGTACTGTAGCAGTGAATCCCTTTGAGATTGGTCAATATTAAACTGTTTTAAAACACGCAATCAAGCTTTAAGGGCAAAACTTTGCACTTGTATGTTATTTTAATCATGCAATTGTTGTTTTTTTGTAAAAGAAAAAATGTCCACTTTGACTTTGTGCAGGTTCAGATGTTTCAACTCATTCATCTGTCTGTTGATGGCTGTCGTCCAACATTTCTAAGACGATACTAAAATATAAACCTCAACACCGGATAGTACTTTTACTGCAAGGATACACCATGTGCATACCTGCTTTTGTTAGGGCACTGTGAACACCATCATTCAGGTCTTTAGGCACACCTTTGACAGTATGAGGAAAAACCTTGATTTGCTTCAATAAATGCTTTACTTGCTGGCTGAATACATCTGTACATTTAGTAAAGTGATACCAGTCATGATGAGTCTTTTAATAGATCCTTGGCTTCATTGTATTTTCAAGTGAATTTACATCATTTCTGAAGATATTTTGTGATACCAGGATTTGTGTGTATGAGTTGTCAGATGGACAATAAATGTACGAGTTCCTGTTCATTTATTGATCTTGACTAATAAATTAGTTACAAACCTTTTCATATTTAAAAACGGTATTCTAATATAAAAGGCATGTTAGGAGACATGGAAACTTTATTTCAGTGGGCAGCCTCTAGATGGCAGCGTTTAATAAAGTACCACTCGGGGGAACAGTTTACTGTGCAGCATGAGCTCCATTCAGCCTTTCAGATTTATTCATAGATGAGTCAAATATACAATTGTGTTAAATATACTTCAAGACTAAAATGTCATTTTTCATATTGTCTAGCAGGACTAGAGATTTATATCTATGTACCAGGTCGATTAAATTAATATTTATAACCAAACTAAGATTTGTGTCTTAAAAAGTGAACTGTAAAAGTCCAGTTATATTATTTTTTACCTCTGATTAAAATAGTCGTATGCAGTGGACCCGACAAAAGGTTTCCAGTCTCTCTTAAAGAGTGATTTTAAGATGCATATTTAATACTGTATGACAAGTATGCTAGTGTTAGACTTCCATCTGAGGAAAAGCTGAATAAACTCTGGTAATATGGGTCATTGGGGAACATGTGAACATTATTTGTGTTTGTAAATATATATGTGATGAAATGTTGATTTTAGAAGTTAAGGGCTTTAGGGTCTTCGAATCCTTTCAGAAAATATGGAAAATATGTCTCATGTTGCAATAAAAAAATTAAAATATTCTCATATCTTCTCCACTAGGGCTGAAACTAATGATTATTTTCATTGCCAATTAATTTGAAGATTACTTTTTCTATTAATTGATTAATTGTTCGATCTATAAAATATTAGAAATTTGTGGAAAAATGCCTTATCACAATTTCTCAAAGCCAAAATTGACTAGTAGGCCTGTTGCTTGTTTTGCCCAAACCCCGAAGATAGGCTATTAATTTTACTATCATAGAAAATAAAGAAAACCGAGCAGATCAGCGGCGGAACTACAATATATATACTGTATATGTGTAATGCTGCTGTATTGATGTCGCCACTATCTCCTCAAAAAAATCTGGAATGAAGTGTCTGCAGTTTACACACAACTAGGCCTACTATTATAACTATTTCTCTTATAACTCTGTCTTTTGTAACTCTTTCTCCAGTATTTAAAGTACTCAATATCATTTTAGTCACCAAATAAATAATAACATAAAATTATTTTACATATAGGCCTACAAGCATGTAGTTTATTGACTCGTACCGCTATGTTACATTTCTACATTTCTAAAGTAACTTTAAATAGGGATTCATGGGTGATTTCATGTTCAGAAATGTGGCCGTGGAACTCTGGGTTACGGTAATTATGGACAAAGCTTACAAAAATAGGTAGTTTCTTTAAAAACAAAGACGAGACACCGATAGCAAACATTACTTGTTCGGTTCCACTGAGCAAGAGCCGAATAAGACATCTGTTAATGATAATGCTAGCACCAGCGCGCCATCCAACACCGCTGGATGTACCTGATGTAAGTAGAACATATTTATTATTTATTTGACTAATAATCCACCTACACACTTGTGCTTTGTGTTTATAAGGCCTATTCGCAGTCATGAATAATGTTGTCAATGTGCGGGTGCCTTTTCACACCTATAGTTCGTTTGCTCTGGTCCGAATCAGTTGAGTTTGGAAACTTCAAGAGTTTTCCCCACTGGGGAAAAATCCTAGCGAAGACAAATGCGTCACTACAAACCACGTGAGAACGTTCACTCCGCTTATTGGTCAGATGTGTCTGGGGACGTTACACACTAACAGTAGGTGGCGGCATGCACCATTGTGCAGGTAGGCCTATACTCCGCAAGTTTGAGCTAAAAGTGTGCTTTGCATTCTGGGATGCGGCAGAGCCCGCAAACTGTTTCTAGTAGCAGCAGCTAGCCGAAGAATGAACCAGCAATGTTTCTCTCACAGAAATATGCACTAGTCCAGAACACAGGACCTTCTTTCTGTATTTACCTGCTTGCTCCCGCCCCAGACACATCTGACCAATAAGCGGAGTGAACGTTCTCACGTGCTTTGTAGTGATGCATTTCTGTTCACTTGGATTTTTCACAGTTTGAAAAGAAACCAAACCAAGTGGAAAACGCTCCAAGTTTAAACACTCATCAACTGATTCGGAGCAGAGCAAACGAACCATAGGTGTGAAAACGCCCTAAGTTTCATCTGTGTCAAGGTGCGCTGTCACCAATAGGCTAATGTTTTCATATTTGTCAAGGTGCGCCGTCACATTAATGCTAATGTTTTCATCTGTGTCAAGGTGCTGTCACTAATGTTTTCATCTGTTATGGTTATGTTATGTCTGATTGTGATGGGTTGGCCTCTTTGACCATCTTGCATTTATCCATCTGCCTCTGCCTCAGATATTCACATTTGAAAAGCTAAAACCAGTGAATTGTTGGCATTTTTGCTTAAAAAATAATTAATAGATGAACAGATTAATAAAGTAGTTGCTGATTACTTTTCTGTCAATTTACCAATCGATTAATCGATTTAACTTTGCAGCTATATTCTCCACAGAGTATTAAGCTATAAGTTGTCTTCCCTGTTCTGTACTACCATATACTGACAGGGCAGTATATGGTAGTACAGAACAGCTGGACTATGACCACTCCTGTCAATTTAATCTGCTCTTTGGGAAAAGTTACATATAAATAAGTGAAACTGAGTTTTTGGTGTTGAGCAGGTGAACACACAAGAGGGAAACTCCACTTTATTAGGTGACAAAAATCAGATTATACTCCCAAACCAAACCAGTAATAATTTGCTTGAATGAGGTAGTCACCAGAGAGAGCCTGGATTAAAGCATCAAAAAGGTCGGAGGTCGTCTTTGTGTACAGTTGCTCAAAGAAATATCTTCCTGAATTTCTTTTGCATGAGTAACATTTAAAAATGCACAACAGTATATCCTTTTTTTCATAAGATGTATCCATTAAATCTAGATTGATGGTAAATTAATTTAAAGTTGCTGAATTATTTGCATATTAATTTTTTTGATGATTGTAGGGTTTTAAATGATACATTTGCCTTTTCTGTGATCAAATTTAATGTCACTTCAGCCTAATCAGCGGGCAGGTCATGTTTCGAAGTCTATGGTGGCTTATGCGGGACACTATCAGGTTGATACAGTACTACTGCATAATATTTAAAAAACAAAGCAGATTTATTTTATGCATGGCTTTCAGTCCACTTATTGTGGTTTCACCCCACTTGCTACTATGCAACAATACAGATGGTGCACTTACAGAGCACTTTTCCCTGGCTATTTTTACGATGCATATGTCAATATGGATGTTCACTGGGAAAAATTCATTACACAGTGTGTTGTGTGTGTGTGTGTGTGTGTGTGTGTGTGTGTGTGGGCATGATATCTCTTTTCTTTGAAATCTCTCTGCATTAACATGCTATCCATTACTAAATAATGTGTTGTATATTGTGGTCAAGTATTCAGATGAAGGCTCTGCACTCTAAAATCCATCATTGAGATTTTTAGAGAGAGGCTATCAGGTAAATACATCAAGAAAGACAAAATACACCCAGAAATACAAACATTTTAAAATCCTTTACAACAAAAGGAAGGACAAGTATAAGAAATGGTCAGCTGATTTAATTTATTTTATAGTAGACTCTAATTTTTTGTTACAATTGCGTAGTGATAGCTGTGCTGTTTTGAAATGTAGAGAATAAGAAATTTAGTAGTTATCAATAGTAGTAAAGTCGAGACTATGTGAACCTTTCTTTGTTGTGCTATGAAGCATAATTCTGCCTATTTATGCAAACCCTTTTTTGTTCACCTTCAAAGCACTATGTAAACAACCTGGAACAGTTTTACTTTTGTTCTCGTTCATGTCAACATGTATTGTTGTCAACCATATTTCCAAAAGACTCTCCTCATCTGTCAGTACAATTTTTCTTCTTAGTTTGCTGATTTTATGACCGAGTGATTTGGTGTTAGGAGTACTTGTCAATGTGGCACTCAAAGTCTAAATATGACAAAGAGAAGAAAACCTTGATATAAGAGGAAGACCTCTACCAACATATATTCTTATTCATACAAGTTATAACTAAGAAAAACAACTAATGACTTCATTTGAATCAACAATGTATGCACACCTTAGGTAGATAGATCTCCAAAGGTGTTGGATCGGGTTGGAGTTATAGGTCTCTGCAGTTCTTCAACACCAAACTCAGAAAACAATTTCTTTACGGACCTCACTTTGTGCAGGAAAAAGAGCCTTCCCCAAACTGTTCCCACCATGTTGAAAGCACATTATTGTCTAAAATATAATTGTGTACTGTAGAGTACTTGAAATAGGCAATAACACACTCTTCCTTTTACAAATAAAAGCAGCACAAACTGTAATGTAATACACTCAGGGGTTTTGCTGCTTCAGCCTTACTTGGTCTGGTATGACCATTATCTTATGTGGCTAATGTTAGCTAATATTAGCAAACTTTAGATATTTCTGTATAATGGAAATTACCGAGTCAGCTGCTGTCAGCTGTTCAGCAAAAGTTGCATAGGTTCACTTTGAGCTTTCCCTTGATTGGAACTACGTAGCCCAGTCCAAACCATGAAAAAGCCCCAGACAGGTAACTAACTAACTAACTAGTTAGTTAATACACAAAATACACAAAATATCATAAATAGTTACAAAGAATTCCATAAGCTCACAACAAGTTGTCTACACAGTTGTCTATAGGCCTACCTCCTCCCAGAGGGCATTTCCTCAAATGGGGGAGCTGATAGATGAATACAAAATGGGACAGGACATGATGGAGGAGTTTGAGCTCTGAGCTGGGTTTTGATGAGTGTGTGGCGGTGGTCTCGTTCAGCTATACTTGGCAGGACTGGCTCTTGAAACCCCACTAGTCCTGTGCAGATGTTTTGGTTGATGTTTTCTCATCGTGATTTTTAGCTCACTGGTTAAGATTAGGGCTAGGGCTAAGTTTATGGTAAGCTGGCAGGAAGTGAATGTAAGCCCATGCAGTGTTCTCGAAAGTATGGCAAGACCAATGAGTGTGTACGTGTCGTGTTTGTGTGTGTATACTTGCCTGTGTGTTTCAGAGGGCGGGGTTTAGGCCGGACTGTAGAGGGGTGAAGTGCCTCCGATCCTTGGGAGTGGAACGCATTTCCTTTTGTTGCCCTCCAATTTTTGACTGGCTTGCCCCAGCACATGAGCATGATGGGGCTGTTTCTATTATCCAGCTTCCCAGGCCCACCCCCCCATCATACCCTGTTCTGCCTGTTCCCAAAGCGATTGGCATTCCTGGGGGCCACCAGTGAAGCAGCTTTAGAGGGAAGGCCCACTGGCTCCTGGGTGGCCTCTTGTGCACGGGCTCCAAGGGGAGGAGACAATGTCTTATTAATTGACTGGGCGTCTTGGGCAGAGTTCAGGAATTTGCAGAAGGGGGAGATGGAAAAGTGGGGATGAGGGATGAGCTGAGAGGGATGGAGGGGCGGGATGACCCAGGAAGATTCACAGTCCACCAATGAAGATTCATTGTCTCAGATTTATTTCTGTTTGATTCACATTGCTGCTAGGAAGGCAAGAGTTGTGGCGATGTGGACATGTAGCTGTTCTAATTGGGCAAAAGCCTGTTTCAGAACATCATTACCGTTGCTGGACCAGATGTTTCTTGATTTCCATTTCCAGTAACTACATTAACCTCATAGATTTAACTACTATTTGGCCAGTTTTAATGGATAATAAAGCCAAATATAAGGATTTACAGCTGACTGATTGTCAGTTGTGGAAAGTAACTGGGCTAAGTATGTTTACTCAAGGCCAGGTCCTTTTTGTACTTTGTACTTGACATTTTAGAGGGACATTGATATTGTGCTTTTTACTCCACTATAGTTACTAGTGACTTTTCAGAGTAAGATTTTACATATAAAACATAGGGATATTTTATGAAATATTATACATTGTTTTAGATTATATTAAAATCCTAAAAGTATGTAAAGCAGTTAGAACTAGCTCCACCTTGACTACAACATTAAAGTACTGCTTATATGTTAATGTATAAATAATAATGAGAAATGACAGGGGCCATTCTGCATAATGAGTATTTTTACTTTTTAGATGTTGTTTCTAATGTCATCCGTACTTTTAAATTTAGTTAGAGTTTGAATGCAGGAATTTAACTTGTAATTGGCTATTTCTATAGGGTAGTATTACTACTTTTACTTACGTAAATTATCTGAATACTTCTTCCACTAATTGGTTAATTATATTCAATATGAGGGAAAACTTTGTTTTTGGCTTGATTTTAACCTTTTCTAACCAGTTTTAAAATTGTTTCATAAATCCATACACAGCAAAAATGGCTCATCTCATCATTAAAACATAAAAAATAAAAATACTAGTAATTTCATTTTCACTCGACACACACATTCTGCAGGTTAAAAAACATCAAACATCATGGTGAGCAGGCAGCTGTCCCTCCACAGCAGCCCTCCTGGTTTTGTGCAAGTTTGATGGAGTGGGACAGGACAGGGAGAGGTTGGGGGGTGGGACGGGTGTACCATCTCCCCATGTGGTCCCCCCCCCAGGTGTCCTCACCCTAATCCAGTTACATGTGTCCCCCCCATTAGCACTAATGGAGTGGCCATTGTCCCCCAGTTGTGTGCTGTTGTGCCCTCGGCCCAGTCACCTTGAGTCAGTAAACTCAGGCCTGTCATGTTTGGACTGCTTCCCACACGCAGGGGTCTCCATGACGACGATGGACACCCCTCCACACACACACACACACACACACACACACACACACACACACACCTCCTCCCACCCACTGACATATCACTCAGGCTGCTGGGATGCCAAAGGAAGTGGTGGGAGACTTTCACAAGACTCTCATAATATCAAAATTGATATAACTTACATCAGTGTGTCACTTTTGTCAGACTGGTGTTAGTTTTTTAGATTTTTAACAAAATCTAAAAGTTTTTACAAAAATTAATCCAATTGTAAATAAAGATGAGTCAGTGCACATCTTTACTAAGTATCATTAAACCCATTTGTTTTCTCTGGATTTATACTTTTATTTTGTGGGATTTACACTTAATTTTGCTCGTTTTTATATATCTTCTCTGTCTCTTTTGTCTTCCCCTTTCTCCTTTTTCTTCCTGTAAGCAGTTTGCTTGTTAAAGGTTTCTTGCTAATCCCCGAAAAGGCACCTGCAGTGAGCAGAAACGAAATGTAGTTCAGAATTAATGAACAGAATATCTCAGATTAAAGGGTCTGTTCACCCAAATCACAAAAAATAAAAAATAACAAACACACATTTTTCCACCCATGATATTTAGCCTTGCAGATCATTTTGGTTTTATTTGCTCGCTTTTTGATCCACTAAACCTTTCTTTTAGTCAAGTTTTAGAAGTGTAGTGGCATTTGTGTCACACAAACCATCAAAATATTACATTTGGTAAACGAAGATTATTTGCAGAAACAATGTCCAAACAGTTTTCATTGGACAAGTAGTAGATTATCATTTTTATATAAATAAAATCAAAACTATCTGCATGGCTTAACACCACAGAGATACATTGGTAGATATGTTTTTTTTTTTGTGTGATTTGGGTGAATTGATCCTTTAAAGTTGTACTGTTCAAGTTATGCTAAGGTTATAAAATAAATTACAATTTTTAATCACTCTTCTGGTACATTAGTTAGTGCTTCTGAGTTATTCTTCACATCGTTACCGTCCTGTGAAAACATAAAATGTATCTCCAAAACATACATTTTTCATGAGCTGAAAAAAACAACAACGACAATGTATTTTTCCAATAGTTTTTTTTTTATGGTTTATTAAAAGTTTTCTCAACCTATACTTAATCCTTCAGGTAATCTGAAAATGTCAGGATCAACAAATTTGGAGATACATGGTTTTTAGTAGACAGTGATGACATGTATATTTCCTTTCTTTGGCTAAAAATGCAAAAACAAAACAAAATGTAGCTGACAGAAGGAAGTAGACAATCTCTGTATTTGTATTTGTGTGTGTGTGTGTGTGTGTGTGTGAGAGGGAGAATTAAGGGAAGAGCAGAAGCTGCAAAAGGACCAGGGCAGGAGAATGTGCCTTCGGCCACCTTGTTTGGTGCACTTTCAGGTGACCTGGCCCCCGCGCTGCATCCATCATACAGAGACTGATTGAGCTGACCTTCAGTCCTGCCCTGCCGACCCCCAGGCTTCCTGTTCTTTGTCAGCCTCTCACAATACCGCTGGCATCACACAGACAGGGGAGGTCTGAGAACCGACCAAGGGAGTCCACCCAGGCCAAGGCGGGGACGGTGGGTGTGGGGTGAGGTGGAGGGGAGCAGGGGTAGAGAGGGTCTTCAGGGAGGGAGCTGAGGACCCCCTTTTCAATTTCACTGGGTCTTTCCAAATGAGAGAAAAGGCAGAGAGTGGTGTCCTCTGTCACCCTGCCACACAGGGACCTTTAAAAACCAGCCTCAGTGGTTTCTCAAGTGAGGTGTCTTCTCAAGAGACAAAAAAAGAGGAAAAGAATGAGTGGGCGAAGAATTTAATTGTGGTCCTGTGTGAGGGACTGGTAGTGGGAGGATGGCCACTCTAGCATTTGTAAAGGATCGAGCCAGTTTACTTGTCCTTCCTCTGTGCGTCTCTTTGGCCCCGTGAAATCTGAGGTGGGCTCAAGCAGAGAAGCTACATCACTGATCTTTCTCAGGTAACTCTCGTTAACAGTGGTAGCAGTAAAATACCAGTATTGCGCTGTAAAAATGTTCAATTTTGAGTAAAAGTCCTGCTTTCAAAAGCTTATTTAAGTAAAACTGCAGAAGTTTTATCAGTAAAATGTAGCACATGTAAAAGTACTTGTTCTGCTGAAAAATGGCCCCAGTAACTGATATATTATTATATTTTACATTATTAGATTAATACTGATTCATAAATGCATACGGAGCATTTAACTGTTGTAGCTGGTTGAGGTGGAGCTAGTTTTAACTATTACTTTATATACATTTTGGTAGTTGAATCCAGTGGTTCCCAACCTAGGGGTCAGGGCCTCCAGAGGGATAAATCTGCGGGGTTGTAAGATGATTAATGGAGTAAGAAAGAAGAAAAAGCAAAACATTAGAGACAAACTTTTTGGACAATATTGGATAATTTTGCCTCTAACAGTATTTAAAATCCCCGTCTGCTTATTGTTACTTCACTGTGATGTTTGAGCTTCACTGTGCGGATTGATGTTTGTACACAGTTTGATACTTGAAGGCTGTTTTTCACATTCATCTGAGAAAGTTTCTCTGTGCTCACTTTAAGTGTACGTACACACAACTAGTTTTGAGGCCTTAACACAAAAGCGTTAACTTGAAACCTCTGCCGCAAAAACACTGAGAATGGACTTTTCTCTCGAGACGTCTCGTTTCCAGCAGTTGAACTTTTGAAATCAACACTATTTGCATATTAATTGATTCTGGAATTGAGGGAATTGACCTTTTCGTGGAAAAAACATTTTATAGAGAAATTATTATTCAAAGTAGAGTATTTTTATGTACCTTAAAATATGACTGGAGGGGATTGTTTAGGGGAGAAGTCACTCTTTGGTGGAACAACTCATAGACATCTGAAACATGAACACAACAGGCACTACTTTTTATTTTAAGCGGTTGAGAACCAGTGGTTTGTATTTTATAAACTTAAAATATTTATCTGCAAAACAACTAGTAACTATAACAACTATGTCAAATAAATGTAAAACATACAATATTTCCCTCTGAAATGTAGTGGAGTAGAAATATAAAGTAGCAAAAAAAGTCCCTGAAAACTGCACTTAGTTCAGTACTTGAGTAAATGTACTTAGTTACTTTCCACCGCTGCTGATTTGGAGCATCACACATTACCAGGAGCAGAGCTGAACAACATCTAACATCCATGTTGAATTATCTCTCATGTAAACTTTCACAGTCTTTTCAGCGTCTCTCACAACACTGTCACCTTTGTCTCGTTCTCTATGATTTTTGTATGCCTGCTTATGCATTTGTGTGTGTGTGCGTGTGTGTTTGAGTTCTCACTCCATGAGGATACATGCAGCTTTGTCTGAAGTGCTCACCGGTTACCATGACAATACTTCTTTGTGGGGGTTTGGAACAATCACTAACCTGTATTGCCTCCCTGTAGAAGTGATATTAATAAGATATGTCCTTGGGTACCAACATACATGACTGTGTGAAAGACGGGTTATTACATTGTGTTAATCAATCCTGGTTTCATACAGCTGCATTCATCACATGGCCAAAGTAAATGCATTTTCCCTCCCCACGCATGCATGCACACACACACACACACACACACACACACACACACGTGATGCTCTTTCAACACAATATGTGAGGAGTCCTTGCAGCATTAGATTTTTATGAATAAAAATCAATAATCCTGCATTGATTGATCCTCAAATGAACCTAACAAAAAAAAGCTGAATAAAGGACCATCTACATGCAAACCTATTACGTGCATTGCCATTAATGATCACCCCATCAATCTAGAACCCACAGTAAGAAAGATGGTGGGATAAAAAAATCATTTAAAGTGCGGACAACGAGCACTTTCTCATCAAATATCTCAAAAAATATATAAAAGACATCAAAGTTGGTTCACAGGCTTCCTAGAATTTTGCCCTCAAACTATAAGAAATGGCAGCAATAGCGCCACCGTGTGGCCAGTTATAGAGATTTTGGGTTTTGGCTAATAGTTCATGAACCGTGAGGCATAGAAGAAAAAATATTTCTAGTTTCCTTGGATCAAGGCCATGGATATACTGTGTTTTAGGAACTGGATACTGAAACTCAAAGATGCCGCCCACTTACGAGAATTAAAATTGCTCGGCCAGCGCATGAGCCCCAAAAATTTCTAGCTTGCCGTATAGAGGCTTTTTTTTGTAAAACACAATTTTCCTTTCCTATTCTTCATATTGTATCCAATCTTCACCAAACATATCGTATTTGGACGACCCCAGAAACCACTGTTTTATTAGTTTTTTTAAATATTCCTTACTGTCTTCCTACAGTTAGTTACCAAAGTAAAGTAGCCCACCAGGTGTGGCCTCTGTGAATACACTCCTATAACTCTTCAATGTACGTTTCAGTTGCAACCAAATTTAAGTTACATGTGCACATAGGACCACCGAGCAATCCTGTAAAATTTCATGGATTTTCGCCCCAATGTGGCACTTGGTCAGGATGCTGATCTGCTCTCTCCCAGTCCAGACTGCAGGCCTGTGGCTCAACACACTGAAGCACCACTTCTTTTTCTTCTATTTCATTTGCAATGCTAATGCAAAGGAGACAGCTGTCATCTTGCAGCGACCATGATCAATCCAAAGCTGGGGAGAAGGAGGGGGAAAAAAAAGATAAATAAAACTGCTGGGTAAATAGGTCGGCCTATTATCTTCTGGCCTTGCATGGGTGCCCGTCCTTGAGTGCATGAATTTCAATGAAAGTCCCTTTCACCGGGGAAAGAAGAAAGAGAATAAAATATGGAAAGATGCCTACAGAAACAAATGAGAGCAGAAAATTAAAAGTGGAATGAAGGAAAGCAAACAAGTTTTGTTTTCAGCTGCCTTGTTGAAAGTACTCTTTATCAAGCACTGGAGGGCTTCACTGAAGAGTAGGGTGCTTCGTCTTCAGCATGTATGTGTGTGAGTGCTCTTCATTTAGGATGTAGATGTCTCTCTTGTTGAGAACACATATATCTGATTACTCAGGTTGGTTCCTTAGTTCCTGGAAGTATTTCTGGCAAGCATTGTTTATAACAATCCAATACAACAGCAACAACGTTCAAATATATGGATTCAATTGTGCATGATACTTTTTCCTGGAAGTAATTGATATGCTCTTGTTGCAATAAGCCATTTATTTAAATGCTCCGGCTTGTGTTGAAGTCGTAGAGTCAAGAGAACGAGAGAACTGACTTTTACTTTTCATTCATTCTGCATTTTTGTATCATTTCACATGTCATGAAGCAAAATATGCTCAAAGATTATTGTGTTGCGATATAATTACAGATAAACAGTAGTGGAAAGTGATTCCAAACTTCCATTTTATGCACATTTTCTACTCCACTACATTTAATAGTTATTGTTACTTTAGATCTAGACCGGTAAATTGGCCAGGCCAGTATATTTGGCTGATATTAACTATTGGATATATTGATATTGGTTTATGTCGGCTGATAAGTAACCGCAATAAGTTGCAGTACAGAAGTGCCAAACTAGGTCTGAGGTAATTTAGAGAAAGTATCTGACAAACACTGATGAGTTTATTTTTCCACTGTAAAATTTCCTGCTCAGTATCAATGTTGATCACAGTTCTTAAAAAAAATAAAAATCTATGGGATCCATTTCAACATTGTTCGTTTATGTTAAAAAAAAATTGGCCGATATGATGTTGTTGGATTTTTTTGAACTCTCAAATATTGACCTCAAAAATCCAGTATTTGTTGGGCTATAGTTACTTTGCAAAATATGTTTTTTAAAAACGTGAGTATATAAAATATGATTGTTATACAGTACATGAAACTACCCAACAGTATATAAAAAAGGCCTGTAACTTACAATTCTTTTTATTTTTGAATAGCATTACTTGTTTTGTCTGACTCACAGCCCAAAGACTTTCAGGTTACTATCCCATAAGACAAAGAAAAAAACAGCAAATCCTCACAAGTCAGAAGCTTGAACTAGGTAATGACAAAATAACTTAAACGATCAATCGATAATTAAAACAGCTGATAGACTACATGATTAATCAACTAATCGCTTCAACTCTAATATAAAATAGATAAAATTAGCTCCACCTCAACTATAGTAAAATGTTTCTTACAAGTTAATGCATCATTATTAATAAATCAATACTATAATATATAACATTGTAATATTGTATTCTGCATTAAGTTTTACTTTTGATACTTTAAGTATATTTGACTGATTACTTACTTAAACTTTTGAATGCGGGACTTTTACTTGTAATGGAGTATTTACTGTGGTACTGGTTTTAAAGTAAAAGATGTCTACCATGGCAGATAAGGAACAACAGATCATTAAAAGGTGGATTAATAAGTTGCAGTAGGACAGAAGCGGCTACACTAGAGGTGTAAGGCAAAATATCCAGACAGTGCTCTGTTAGCTGTAAACCATATGATGACAATGGAGGTCAGTCAAGACACAAGAAGCTATTACTTTCCCTTCACTGCCTTCACTTTCTCCGCTAATAATGTTTGCCTAAGCTAGATTGAGGGAAATGAGGTGGAAAACACAGAGCGTGTGTGTGTGTGTGTGTGTGTGTGTTTGTGTGTGTGCGTGTGTGTGTGTGTGTGTGTTTGGGAGGTGGGGTGGATCTATTTCGGTGTGAGGGGTGAATCAATTGATTCCTGTTGTTAAAGAGTAGCGACAATGTTTCATCTTAAGATGTCATCTCTCTCTATCTCGCTCTCTTTCTCCCCCCCAACACACACACACACACACACACACACACACACACAAGCCTGTTGATGTCAGAGGCAGCAGCAGTAATCCCTGTGCTAGGCCGCCCAGATCATTATAGACTCTGATCTGCAGTCCCTGAAAGAGGGAATTAGCTTGGAACACAATCCCAGCGACCTCTGTGACACGGGGACAAAGCCTCAGCTGCCGGGGGTCCACGTCCCCTAAACCAGCCCATATGGCTCAGACAAAACTGTTACAATGGCCGCTACAATGGAAACACGGTGGGAGGGTCTGCCGTCCTGCCTCTGTGTGTGTGTCCCCGCAAGATCTGACAGTTTGTCTGTGTTTGTACACTAATATGTTGATCTTAGGTTGTGGATTGTCAAATGGGCAGCATGGGGTGTAGGTCTTCTCCTCCAAGTAGTCCAGAGAGTCCACAGTCTTGGCACTTTTGTTTTGCCGTACAGTTTTGACACATGCTGTGCACATATTTTCAGCGTGGAAGTACGTAAAGGTGTGTTTCCCTCCCAGTTTTGTCCACATGTCAGGTTTCTCTCGTGCAGTTTCCTACTTCTACAGTATGGACGGAAACGTAAGAAGACAGGAGTTGAGGATGTGTGTGTGTGTGTGTGCTCCTCCTATAAAGCCTGTTTCCTATATGTAAGTCTTTCCTCTGCCCTTTCCCTGTGAGCTGATGGGTTTCCTAAGAGCCCCCCTGGTGGGTTCATGCGGAGCAGCTCTTTGTGTTGTGGGCGACTGGAAGAGACCTCCTGCTTTTAGAATACACACAACAGCTCTCTCACTGTCTGTCTGTTTCTCTGTCTCTCTCTCAATTAGCTTTATTGGCATGACCATAACGAAATACAGTATTGCCAAAGCACTACAAATTACTACAATTACAATAGAAAGAAATCTATACATATACACTGACTGTACGTATTTATATATTTTGAACAGTGTAGGAAACAGCTCAGGAAAACAAACAAATAAAAAAACCAACCAAACCAAAGTTCTTGATGAACAAACAAACACGAAAACAACGGCATGATTGTTGTGCATGTGCAGGATATAGCCAATTATGTATAAACAAAAGAACAATCTGAGGCCTGATATAGATCAGATGCTCAGTCTGATTCCCTCGTGTTGTGGCAGGCAGAGACAAACTGTCCTGCGAGAACGCAACTCTTTCATTTCTCTCTTCACCTCTTCTCTTCTCTTACAATAATTCTTTGTCACGTTTGTATGTGCACACGACACGTAAATCTTACATTTTGGTCAAAACTTGGCTCAAACTTCACAAAAACACTCCACACACTAAATAAATTATGCTGAATCTGAAAACATTTTTTTTGTTTTTAAAACAGTGATTTGTAATGGTTTTGGAATTCACTGACAAACAATGTTGTCCTGTTGATATCGGCGTCACATCAGAAAAGGCTTATATGAGTTGTTGTGGAGGGCGCTGACAAACTATGTATTTTCCCATTTAATTTGGTCGACTTATTGGCAAGATGGTATGGAAGTCTGTTGTAGCACAAATCCACACTTGATTCTCAGACTGAAAAACAGCAATTCCACCTTGTTTCCAAAGATGGTTATAAGAATAGATTTCTGTCATACATTTGAAAAAACTTCTGAATAAGGGCTGACTTTTGTTCAGCGATGACCTTGTTTTTTCATGAGTCTTTCTTTACATTTTACATAGGTTTTAAGTCACATTGTGAGTTGCGTTGCGTGGTTTGACCCCAGTATACCTCTAGTTTTGTTTGTCATTATAAACAAGTGTCCTTGTGTCACACACACACACACACACACACACACACACACACACACACACACAACAAACAAGCGTAAACCACAGATTCCATCCACAGAACAAGTAGTATTTTTTTAAACCATGTAGACAGTTAAGCTGCCACAAACAGATTCATATATTTTTTGTTGCGTTTCTTGCAGCAAAATTGGGGAAAACTTTTTATGTTCTGCACTTTAACTGCACTTGTCACCCATTTACTGACAGCTGTGATTTTGTTCGTATGAAAGCAAATCATTTAGGAGGTAGCATATTGCTTTAGGGTATAGGAAAAAGATAAGATGTAAAGCAGATTTCTTTTCTTCATTTTCTTTTGCTGGGATGTGAAATCTGTGGAGGATTCTGTTTAGTTTTTCTCCTTTTTTCTGTTTTCTGGAGCATCAGTGGAGGCATTCAAAGGATAATGGGCTCTTATAATCTTTCATTGCTGGACAGTAGTTGTCAAAATGATGAGCCTTGCTCTCTTTTTGGATGTTTTTGCACGCACTCTCATCTGTTCACGCTTCCACAAAGGCAACAGTGATGGGAAATCTTCCACAATGATTTCACCTCTTTTAATCTATTCAGGAATTTAATAGTGAATTCATACTTTCCTGAACTATTTTTTACTTATCTATCTCAGATACTAGCTCAGCACTCGGCCGAATAACAAGGAAGGTCATCAATAATAATGCATCACATGCTGTATCTTGATTTCTTTTAACAATGAATCCAATTCACTGACAGAAAGTGGCGAGTACTCAGTGCTGCTAAATGGTTATAAGGCTCCTGTTTGCACATATCAGGAGTTATTTCTCTAATGGTCCTTGCTGATGTGAAGTGGGTTAGAGAGTGGGCCACTTTTTGCTCATATGGCACCCTTATCAGATATTTAAAACACTGAGAACGATTACACAAAAATGTATTGAGCTGCTCTTCAATGTGAGAACATGAACAGTGAGCTACGATGAGCCTCCACATGACTTTCTTTCCAGGCGCGTGTCCTTTTTCACCGGTATTAACGTTTGGCATGATCCTTCGTTGAGTCAATAGTGTTACAGCGGAGGTGCATTTTCTCTGGGGGCCATATTCTCTCTTTCTCTTTTCTCTCCACTCTCTTCTCCACTCTTCACCCTCTCCAATTAGGGGAGCTCCAGCTGTGCCCCAGTCAGGATCAGAGGCTCCTTCTATTAGCCAAATCCATTTGTGTAGCGATTGAATCACTCCCCAATCTTCTCTTTGCCCCCCCCACCCCCAAACCCACGTTTTCACGGGTGCCCACACACACGCACACATCAGCCTTTCTGACAGTTCCACAAACTCCAAATAGAAATATATATCCATCCAAACCAACTGTGGGGATGGCCCTGACATCAAAACATTTTTATTTAATTCAGCCTGTCTAAAACTGATTGATGTTGCTATTTCTGCCAATACCATTACTGTCAAATTTCTTGGTAATTTTGCAGGTCAATAATATCCAAATAATTTGCTAATAATTTCCTAAGAAATTCCTTTAAAAGAACTACGGCATTTGTTACTAATTATAGGGAAAAATGAATTGCCTTGAAAGAACTGCTCCACCCAAGTAAATATTTATTGATTATTCATTTATTATTGGAAAGTTTGTTCTCCATATGTTGAATGTTATGGCAAATGTGACTAAAAGACTCTACTAGCGACACTAGCAATTAATCGAGGGTAATTAATTGGTAGCAAGTACCAATTCCAGGGCCAGTTCTTGTTATATGCGGACTATGCGGTTGCATAGGGCCCCCAAAGCCACCAGGGGACCCCCAAGCTGCCATTTTAGCCATTTTTTTTATTTTTAAGAAATTAAAATGACCGGTCTCTCTTAGCCAAGCGCCCTCGTGTGTTGAGTGAAAACACCTATATGCTAAAAAAAATTAAAAAATAAAAAAGATATATATATTTCACAAAATATGGGCCCCCTAACAACATTTTGCATAGGGCCCCCACAAAGACAGAAATGGCCCTGACCAATTCCCATTATAGGGTAACACTATTTTATCTATAATTAGTACCAAGTAAAACAGCCCTTTCCAGAAAGCTTCTTTATTATTAAATTATGTAGCTGTAAAATAGAATATATTAATAAGGAAAGTAAATTTGAATTTCATGTGATATTTTATAGGATACTGAAGGTTTTTAAAGTCGCAATAAGCTGGAAAGAAGCACATTAACATTCATTAACAAGCAGATAAATAAAACTGTACTCAAAGTTATTATCAAACCAAATCCCTGTTGAATTCTTCCCTGTCCTTGATAGATTTCCCCATTTATTCCAGAAGGTGGCACAATTGTGTAGGAACTGGTCAAAGGCCAGGCATTCATCACCATGCCATTGATGCAATATGAAAAGCCTGTCACTGAGGTCTTCTCCCTTAGACGGTCATAAAATTTTTTTAAAAAGTGTCTCCATCTTTGTTCACTGTATGTTTAGAGACCTCTTGACCCTTTGCCCTGAAGATAGTGTTAACAAGTTGCCAAAATGTCTTTCTTTCGCATAAAAAAATATTGTTGGGCAAAAAGAAAGAGCCTCAGATTAAGAGCATGTGGCCCTTCCACTGAATCATATAATTCAAACTCACCAAGGTCAAGTCTTTTGTAAATCCTCTCTCCATCAAGTGTGCTTTCCTGTCTTCTGCTCGCTCTCGCACTCTTCTACCCACATTCTGTCTCTGTCACACACACTTGCTTTTTCTTTCTTTCGCTCAGTCCTTCTTGGCACTCTTGAGTGACAGCGCCTGGTCCTGGTCACAGTCCCTATAAAAAAAAAATTAAAAAAAACAACCTTCAGAGTGGCACTGCGCTGAATGTTATGATTCCTCAACTTTAATAGCTGTAAAGCTCCAGTAATAAAAGTAATAAAGCAAAAGAAGAGACAACTAGAAACAAGATCCAGTGTTTCCGGGAATACTACAGCCACGCTATATTTGTGGGACATACGCTAATTATCAAAATGATTCAAGAACAGAGGTACTTGACCTTATAAACTCACACTACTTGGAGAGTCTTTAATTTCAATAAAAGTTAAATATCCTCATTGAACTTTAGTTTTACTTTCTTGCTTGAGGAGCTCTGCTATGAGCTAAGTGGAGATTTTACACTCAGCTCACATTTTGAATGAAATGTGATTTTAAGAAATGGCTTTAAATTACAGTTCATCTGCTCCATGTGCAGATTATTTATGATACATATTTAGTTAGTTTGTTAATTTTTTATTAGTTAGCACCATATCTCAAGAAACCTTTTTAAATGAGTGGTTTTACTGACATTTGGTGGAAAGAGATGAGAGGACTTTATCATCAGCTACTGCACTTACTTGATTTAGAAGTTGGTAAAACATAAGTTCACAAAACAAATGCTTAGATAATGCATAAGCAATGTATGAGTCATGATAATTGAATGCATGAAATGGTCAAGTCACTAGGAGTTTATGTGATTAGTTATTAGCACTAATAATAACACTTAATTGATCAGCTGTTAATGATTATAGACCTATTCTCATAGAAATATGAAGCTGTTTTAATCAAACTGAAGTCAGATACAAAAATATCTACATGTTGCTGCGTGACCCAACGGTCAGCAGAACTAAAGTCTGATTCCTGACATTTCTCACTTCATTAAACTGTCGACATACACTCAGTGTCCACTTTATTAGCTACACCTGTGCAGTCTAATGCAATCCAATACAACTGTTCTGCCATAAAGTCTACTTTTATGGCTATAATGTTCAGTTTTTGCTTGAGGTGTTATTAAATTATACTTTTTAGTATTGAGGTTCTGCCCCCCTCATGTATGTAAATAGGGAGGACAAAAAATTTGAAACATCTCTCATTATAATGCCGCCTTTAACTATGACCACAGCAATTAACATATAATTGAATTTACACATTTACAACAATGTCACCAAAAACTGAACATTATGAGCTTTGTAAAGATAGATGTTACTGCAGGGCTGTTGTATTAGATTGTACAGGTTTACCTAATAAAGGGGCCACTGTGTGCATGCTCAAACATGTCTGTCCATTCTCCCTAGATGTTTTTGGTTTTAGTTCACTGTTCTCTTCTGTGCTACACTCCACGTCTTTCAACAACTGCAAACTAAATATAATTTAAAACATGTACATGCTACCACCCCCTCAGACATGAACAAAGACCGTAGGGTCATGCAGCAACATGTCAAGTCAATTTTATTTATATAGCCCAATATAACAAATCCCCCCAAAAACCATGTAGCCGTTTAGACATTTCAAAAAAAAAATCTTCATACTTCTATGAGAAGTGGTACTGTTGTGCTTTCAGAGAGGCTGATCTCAAAGCGTCTGAACTGAAGTGCCCTTTTCTATGTAACTAGATTCTAACTAATTTGGTGGCATATAAACGTTGGTGGTATCCTTGCAGAAAGTTTTTCCTCTTTTCAAAACACACCAGAAAGAAAAAAGATTTGGAGGTTGAGGCATTAAACGTATTCATGGGGGGAGCACACCTGATCCGCCTAACACTGATGTATTTTCCTGCCCGGTCGTCGGCGCACTTCACCCCCAGAAGTTCAAGGCTGAGAGATGCCTCTGGTGCTCTTGATGACATGAGTTTAAGAAAAATAGCTGTGGCTAAAAGGCTTGGCAAGGTGTTCTGCATGGGCATCCGAGTGTGTTTGTTTGAGGGGGTACACTTGACCTCCTCCCTCTCGAGGAGCGATGGAGGAGACAGTGGAGGGCTTCTCAAGGCTGTCAGTCAGACGTTTTCCTCTCATGGAGCTGCTGCTGCTGCTGCAGCACGGCTCACGGCTCCACACGTATAAAACTGTGAATAAATTGACATGTTGAGTATTTGATTTGACACCTTTGTTTCAGTGCAGTGCTGCATTACTGGCTTTTTGTGCTTAAACATCATAATTATCTGTGGTTTTACTATTTTTATTTTGCTTTACAGCATATGTGGATGCTGCCAGGTTCTGTGAAATGTGTAAAATGTGAATTATGTGTTTTGAGAATTGCTTTCAATTTATATTTTTTATAATTTTTTTGATTAAATTATCTGTTCATCTTTATAGCTGTTTCTTTATTATTCTATTTCACATTTTTATTTTAATGAGTTTCAATTCTTTGCAAAACACAGTGTTCAGTGGAGGCCTGTGTCATGTCCTTGACCTTTGACCTTTCTATGTAGTCATAGACATCTGGTGTCCGAGTTTTTAAAATGTCTATCAAACTATCTCAGCAAAGTAACCCAAAACAGCCTGTAGATCACCCTTAAATACAACAAAATATTACATTTCTTTGGCTTAGAGAATTAATAAATGTTGATTTTTAATAGTTTAATATCTTAGAATGATATAGTTCTACCTGTATTCAGTGTGACTCTGAGCCATGAAGCCTTAATGCCATTTAAACCTGCAGTGTAAAACTAAAATAAACTTTTCATTTTTCACCTGCTTCAATTAGATTTTATCATGTTTACAAATAATCTGACCAAAATATTAGATAAATCTAAGGTCACACGTTGTCCAAACACTGTATATATTCCCTCTGCAACAACCTGAAAACAAAGAAAAACTTCCACCATCTCAGAACTTTGAATTAAGCCTCTAACTTGGTTTTGTTTTCACCATCTCTCATCACTCTCAAGATGATAGTGCTGATTGTGATTTGTGTTTTCAAAGCTGGGGCGGGAAAGCGTGTGGGTGTTCAGGGGGTGTAGGTGTTTGCAGCAGAAAAAGACAATACAATTAAATGATTAATGCACAGCGGGGCCACTGACAATTAAAACTATTATAGAAATTAAAATGGCATTATGTCACAGTGGAAAGCTGATGATACCCGTGCCGTCTTTTTAAAAGCAATTTTCATAATTCCAATAATTGAAATTACGGCATATTCATTCATTTACTGGGTGAGGAGGGCTAAGAGTGGCTACTAATGAAATGCAATCATTAGCATCCAAACAAAGTAATTGGGTAGTCTTTTATCCTTGGAGATAGGTGATAAGGCACAATCACCCCCGTCACCCCCCTCCATCAAAATGCAAAAGCAAGTAATTTAAGCACAGACAAAGATGAGACCAGTGCTGCTGCTGTGCTGTATACCTCTGAAAACAGCACTGATTGCCTTGATTAGAGACCTTACTGTACCCTCTGATTTTGTTTATGGATACTCTGACATTCTTGGGGAATAGAAGGGGTTGGGGGTAGATGGGTGTGGATTATGAATTTGTTTTGGAGATGGCAAAAAAAAATCTGGAAGGCTGGGAAATTCTCAGAAATGTTTATATATTCTGTACTCCCGGTGCTACCTAAGGGTCCCCTTTCTGCCTGTGATGGAGCTTGAAATCACAACTAAATCCACATTTAGCTCAGTTAGGTATTAGCTCCTTGTACATACTTAAGTTAATGGAAAATAGTGCTGCTGTGTGTGACAATTACCAACCTGCTCCAGAGGACAGAGTGGCAAGAAAAGGGAGGATGGGTGGAGGTGGAGAGGTGAGCCAGACAAGAAGAGAGAGATTGAAGTGAGAGGAAGATGGGCACATGAAGAGTCTTGAGAAAAAGAGCTCCTTCTCACCCGTCTCTCTAGTGGGGACACCATTCTCTCTCCCTTTTCTTGGCTACATCCTCTGTGGTGTTCGGGGCGCTTCTTCCCAGTATGTCAGTCCAACCCCCCCTCCCCCCCTCTTCTTCCACAAGACCATCATTAGGGCCCTCCTGGAGGGGAGTCAAGAATATAATGTGAGAGGGGCCACCTTTTAAAAAAGAGCCCAGTGGAACCTTTTCTACTTGTGCTGTCCCCTCATTAACACTCTCCTCTGCTCTGCGCCCGCTTCAAACTTCAATCTCACCTCTTCCTGTCCTGCTCATCTCCAGCGTAAGGTGGCTTGTGTATCTACCCCCCTGAGGGCCGGGGAGGGAGACCATTTTTTTGCTGGTAGGGCAGACAGTGGTCATAGCCACCTCCTCCCACGTCCCCTCGCCCCATACCTCCACCTCCTCTGAGATGGACTGATGAGAGGATAACAAAAGGACCTAGAGGGGAAAGAAACTCCTCTTCATATAGCCTTGGCCCTGAAGCCCACCATTCCATTTTGCAGCCTGTGAAAGTAGGGCTTTTCATCTCAAAAGATCAACACATTTCTCTCCTGCAGGCACCTACACCATTTCTCTCTCCCATTTTCTCCCTCTCCCTCTTTCTATACACCTCTTTCTTACTCCTTGGCAAATGGGAAAACTGTCCTTGGTTGGATTCTGTTTTTCAAAGGATTCAATTCTCCTTTGTACACACTTGATCTGACCCTGTGACAGGCATTAAGTGTGTCTTCTGCCTGATACAGAGGGCTCGTGTTCTGTGTGCTGATGGACACAGCCCATTATCACACACAAGTGCAAGCACACACTCTCACTCACACACACACACACATATACAAAAAGAGCACTTGTTCACATGTCCATGCATGCAGACACGCAGCCACACACGCACATGCACACAAGCATCGAGTCATGGACACACTGCACATACAAATGCCACTCAAATGTATATGCATGCATTCAACTGCACACATACTCACACAAACTCTGTCAGTGTGGCCTGTGAGCTGATGTGCAGAGAATAGCTGCGAGGGCTGTTTGCGATTGAGGTTTAAGACTGTGAGATATGTGCTGCTGAGCACAAACTAATGGCTCTGACAGGAGAAGAGAGAGAGTTGAAGAGGTCACAGGAGCGAAACATTCAAAGCTGAAGATACCTGAATCGTGGAGAGAGGTGAGAGTGGTGATTAGACATTAAACACAAGACACACACCAGCTCAGAACTAAAATCTTTGGGTCATTTAAGGGCAGCAACCAGAGATACAGGTAGATGTGCAGTATTTACGTACATGTCTTGGACTTGAGTCCAGCCTTGAGTCAGTCATTTGATCAGACTAGGCTTGACAAAATCAAAAAATAACTTTAACATAAATGAGCTCTGACTTGGAAAGTGATTTAAAAGACCAGTTACACTCCCCAAAGTGGAAAGATTTTAGCTGCAGCATATTCCAAGACACAGCAGTTAAACTACTGTACAAAACTAATGACAGCAAACATATCCAGTGACCCTTATATCCATGATTTTATAGTTTTTATGGAAAAACTGCCACTTAGGCTACATCCACACTACTTAGTTTTTGTTTTAAAACGCATAACTTTTGCTATGTTTAGATCTAGCGTCCACACTACTCCTGTATATATCTATATATATGTGTGTATATATGTATGTATATGTATATATGTATATAAATGTGTATAT